>CAUYRH010060078.1:0-15503 GCA_963574655.1 Perodicticus potto | reverse complement strand
AAGATGCACCGTAGGTGTGGTCCTAACAATTACCCTTCCTCTACCCATACTCTCCCCTTCTCTCCCCTCCCTTACCCCATATTCTTATGCTGCATTTCACTTATAGCCTTCATATGAAAGCTATAATTAGTTTCATAGTAGATCTAAGTACATTGAATACTTTTTCTTCCATTCTTGAGATATTTTGCTAAGAAGACTATGTTTCAGCTCCATCCATGTAAGCATGAAAGAAGTAAAGTCTCCATCTTTCTTTAAGGCTGCATAATATTCCATGGTGTACTCTCACCACAATTTATTAATCCATTTGTGGGTTGAAGGGCACTTGGGCTTCCTCCATGACTTAGCAATTATGAATTGGGCTGCAATAAACATTCTAGTACAAATATCTTTGTTATAACGTGATTTTTGGTCTTCTGGATATATACCTAGTAGAGGAATTATAGGATTGAATGGCAGGTCTATTCTTAGATCTCTAAGTAGTCTCCAAACATCTTTCCAAAAGGAACATATTAGTTTGCATTCCCACCTGCAATGTAGAAGTGTTCCCTTTTCTCCACATCCATGCCAGCATCTCTGGTTTTGGGAATTTTGTGATGTGGGCTAATCTTACTGGGGTTAGATGATATCTCAAAGTAGTTTGATTTGCATTTCTCTGATGATTAAGGATGATGAGCATTTTTTCATATGTCTGTAGGCCATTTGCCTGTCTTCTTTAGAGAAGTTTCTCTTCAGGTGCCTTGCCCACCCTGAGATGGGATCACTTGTTCTTTTCTTGTTAATATGTTTGAGTTCTCTGTGGATTCTGGTTATTAAACCTTTCTTGGAGGCATAACCTGCAAATATCTTCTCCCATTCTAAGGGCCGTCTGCTTGCTTTACTTGCTGTGTTCTTGGCTGTGCAGAAGCTTTTTACTTTGATCAAGTCCCAGTAGTGTATTTTTGATGCTTCAATTGCCCGGGGAGTCCTCCTCATAAAATATTCGCCCAGGCCGATTTCTTCAAGAGTTTTCCCTGTACTTTCTTCTAGTATTTTTATAGTTTCATGTCTTAAGTTTAAATCTTTAATCCACTGAGAGTCTATCTTAGTTAATGGTGAGAGGAGTGGGTCCAGTTTCAGTCTTCTACAGGTCACCAGCCAGTTCACACAGTACCATTTGTTAAATAGGGAATGTTTTCCCCACTGAATGTTTTTAATTGGCTTATCAAAGATCAAATAATGGTAAATAGCTGGGTTCATCTCTTGGTTCTCTATTCTGTTCCATACATCTACCTCTCTGTTTTTGTGCTAATACCATGCTGTTTTGATCACTATTGATTTGTAGTATAGTCTGAGGTCTGGTAACGTAATTCCTCCTGCTTTGTTTTCATTTCTGAGTAATGTCTTGGCTATTCGAGGTTTTTTCTGATTCCATATAAACCAAAGTATTATTTTTTTGAGATCTTTAAAGTATGACAATGGAGCTTTAATAGGAATTGCATTAAAATTGTATATTGCTTTGGGTAGTATGGACATTTTAACAATGTTGATTCTTCCTAGCTTTGAGTATGATATGTTTTTCCATTTGTTAACATCTTCAGCTATTTCTTCTCTTAGAGTTTTATAGTTCTCTTTATAGAGATCTTTCACATCCTTTTTTAGGTAACCTCCCAAATATTTCATCTTCTTTGGCACTATTGTGGCTGAGGTTAGAATTGTGACCTAAGATGTGATAGATTTTGGAGTATGTTCCATGGGCTGATGAGAAGAATGTGTTTTCAGTTTTGTTAGGATGAAATGTTCTGTAGAATGTCTCTTAAATCCAAATGTTGAATGGTAAATTTTAAATCTAAAATGTCTTTGCTTAGCTTTTTATTGGAGGATCTATCCAACAGTGCTAAAGGAGTGTTAAAATCTCCCAACTACTATGGAGCTGGAGAAAATCTAGTTGCTCATGTCTGTTAGAGTTTCTCTTATAATTGAGGCACATTATGTTTGGGTGCATAAATGTTAATAATTGAAATCTCATCATATTGAGTATTACCCATAACAAGTATGAGGTGTCCATCCTTATCCTTCCTTACTTTTATTGGTTTAAAGCCTATTGTGCCTGTGAATAAAATTGCAACAACTGCTTTTTTCTGCGTTCAATTTGCCTGGAATATAGATGACCATCCCTTCACCCTGAGTCTATATTTATCATTTAAGGTAAGATGTGATTCTTGTATGCTGCAGATATCTGGCCTGAGTTTTTGTATCCAGTCAGCCAACCTGTGCCTCTTTAGGGGACAATTTAAGCCATTCACATTAATTGTAAATATATATAAGCCTGGTAGAATTTGGGGTACTGAGTTTTTTGAAAGTCCAGTGGACATTTTTTAATCCTTTCGCCACTGTGGAAGTTGGAATTTGATCAAAATTTTCTGAGTGAGTTTACTTTTGTGGTGGAGGATTATGCTGGTCATTATGGAGGATAGGTCTGAGAATATCCTGGAGAGCTGGTTTAGTTATGGCAAATTTCTTTAACATGTGAATGTCATTAAAGTATTTAATTTCTTCATCATCAATGAAACTCAGTTTAGCTGGATACAGGATCCTGGGTTGGAAATTATTTTGTTTTAGGAGATTAGAAGTCAATGACCGTCCTCTTCTAGCTTGAAGGGTTTCAGCAGAGAGATCTGTAGTTATTGTAAGATTTTTTCCCCTTGTAGGTTATGGTTTTCTTCCATCTGGTGCTTTCAGAAATTTCTCCTTCATATTAACTTTAGTGAAGTTAATTATGATGTGCCTGGGGGATGTCTTATTTGGGTTGAGTCATGCTGGGGTTCTGAAACTGTAAGCTATCTGAATTTCAGAATCTCTTGGCATGTCTGGAAAGTTCTGTTTCATAATCTCGTGAAGAAGATCCTCTGTGCCTTGTGAAGCCACTTCATCGCCTTCAGGGATCCCTATCATGCGAATATTGCTTTTCTTTGAATTATCCCAAAGCTCCCTGAGAGAATGATCTGTTTTTGCTCTCCATTTCTCTTCCTCTTTAAGGGTTTGGGAGCGTTTGAAAGCTTTGTCTTCAATGTCAGAAATCCTTTCTTCTGCTTGCTCCATTCTGTTACTAAGGGATTCTACTGTATTTCTCAGATCTTTGAGGGTTGCAAATTCTTGTCTCAATGTGTCAAAATCCTTGGTGATTTTGTCTTTGAATTCGTTGAATTCTTGAGACAACTTTTGAAATGCTCCTTGAATTTCTAATTCCAACTTTTCCTCTATTTTATTGATCTTATTTGCAATCCAAATTCTGAATTCTGTTTCTGACATCTCAGCCATCTGTTTATGAATGGGATCTTCAGTTTTGTCTGCCAAATTGTTCCTTGGGGTGGTTTGATCTAATCTGGTTATTCATGTTACTGGAGCTTTTCCGCCAATTCTGCCCTATGATTATTTTATACTGTTTGGCTAGATGAGCAAATAAGGGGAAGCTAGGTTGGGGGCTCCAGGAGTAGTGATTGCCAGTCTTTTGCCCAAAAGCTGGGACTGGTTTCTGTACCTTTTCCCCGAGAGCTTTGCCAATTACCACTACAGTGCTATGGCCTGAGAAACTGGGGTCCTTGTTGGTGTGGTGGGGTTAAGTGGCTCAGTCTTATTTTCAGCTGGTCTGTCTTACCCTAGTGAATTAGTTACTCTGGGCTTAAGTCTCAGCTGTGGAGAAATACTAGCAATTAAGTCACCCCACACCACCACATGCAACACTTGGAATAGGAAAATCAAACCTTTCCACAACCACACACTTTGGATAGTTCTTTGGATAGTTCTCAGGTGACTGGCCCAGTTCAAGTGGTCCAAATCAGTTTTTCCAGTCAGCACTGGTCTCAGGTGGGAGAGTTCAAAAGTTCCCTGGCAACTCGATAGCAGAGATCTGCTGGCAGCTCAAGTATGACTCACTCCAGTGCTCCATGAGGTCAGAAGGACCCTCCCAGAAAATAAATTAGTCTGGGAAGGTTTATGTGTCCTTCCCTACCTTGCACCTCTGTCACACCTAGTCACTGGTAACCCTGTAGGGCTGTGACCCAGTTCCCTCCAATGAGCAGATGCTCCAGGGGTTTGAGCCTGCCTGAGTCACAGGGAGATCTATGTCTCCTCAGCCAGGCCACCACTCTCTGCCACTATCTGGTAGGAATAAGTGAAGCCTGACAACCTTGGGTTCTTAATGAGGGCTGGGGTGGTTCACTCAGTTCCAACCCTGCCCCTAATTGATGTTGCTGACAGAACAGAATAACTTTGCAGAATTTATTTCTGTCCTGGCTATATTCCCTTGTGGGTAAGACACTGTTTGAGCAACTCTGCCCTGTCTGTGCCACTGCTCAGTCTCAGCTGCAGTTCCTGTTACAGTGGACATGGTCAGAACAGATAATTAGCTGTCAGTTCCAGCCACTGGCTGCCTGCCTTTGTCTCAGCTATGATCCCCTGAGGGATAGATGCCTCTGGGGCTCAGTGAAGCAGTCCTCTGGGTAAGCCCCACCTTGGGAGTCTGCTCTCTCTGTGCACGTATTCTAGCCCCCACACTTTGCCCAGGCCAGTACCGCCTCAGGCATACCCTTACTCATGGGCCTGCTTTTCCATCCCAGATCTGTTCTGCCAGTGGCTGCTACCGGAGAAGATGCCCAGCTTTCTCTAGTTGCCCAGAGAGACTGGGAGTGTCTTTTCTAAATATCCCTAGGGGTATAAGCCCTATTGTTCCCACTGCTGTGGCTGCTGCTCTGTGCCTCGGGGCACTGTCACTCCTTTACATTTCCCTCTCAGTTGACCGTCCTCTCCTTTCTCCCATGCCAGAGAATCAGCACAGGTCAGCAACAGCCCATGCCCTGTCCACACCCCTCAAGAAAATGCCCAAGAATCTGGAGTCCACAGGGGACAGCCCTCCATACCTCGGGGTGAGAGTGGAAGGGAGTGCTGGGATTTCAAAATTGCAGGTAAAGAATATAGACAGTTTTATACAGGTTTATGCCTAGCAGGAGAGTGCCAGGGCACCATACTAAGGGAAGGAGGTCTGGTTTCTAGAGGGTCTCTCCCGTGGTATAAAATGGGAGGATATTTGAACTCTGCTCACTTGTTTGTATGGAGTGACTGCAAGCTGTTCTAATGGGGGAGGGGACTCCTGTCTGGTTGGCGATGGATTTTGTACCTTTTGTTTGTATCCTTGGGGTCACAGCTCACCTCAGCAGGGTTGATGTGTGTTTTTCAACCTTCTCTCTTGGCTCAGATCCAAACCATCAGTGTCCCTGCTAAACTTCTGTCCTTTAACTCTCCTTTTGGTTGGAAGCCTCTGTGGAAAGCCGGCTCCAGTCGGCCATCTTGCCTCCACCCCTCCACATGTATATTTTTTGCCTCTATCTTTAGAA
This sequence comes from Perodicticus potto, assembly GCA_963574655.1. Classification (NCBI taxonomy): domain Eukaryota; kingdom Metazoa; phylum Chordata; class Mammalia; order Primates; family Lorisidae; genus Perodicticus; species Perodicticus potto. The sequence continues at coordinate 10,134 of CAUYRH010060078.1, read as the reverse complement.
TTTAAGCTCTAGGAGGTAGGAATCTTGCCCATTTTTCTCATCACTATATGATAATATCAAGGAAAAAGTGGGCAAATCAATAAATACATGAATAAACATATTGTATTCAATTTATAATGTGGTATATATTTCCAAAATATTCATTTTTTACATGACACTGTGGAATGTTTTCCTACATATGTGTAAGTTTTGCTTTGTATACTTTATAAAACTTTTATAGTTTTATTCATGTATATCCAGCCTTCTGCTTACTAAATTTATTACCTGATAAACTTATTTTTATGTGGGACACTATAGTGTCTTGTTATATTTTTTGTATTCAAAATTTCCTATAGCAACACTAAGTGTTTTTTAAACTAGATACAGGAGTTTTTGCTTCCATGTGTGTCCTGAATCCACTGTTATAATCTAAGTCACTTAACATAAAATAGTTCCACTTCAAGTACCATCTCCATGTGTAGGTGGGTACCAAATAGGCCACATATGCAGCATGAAACTTGAAAACTAATCTCCAATTACCATGATACATTTTCTAGATATCTAATCTTTACTACTAAGCAGCTCCCTTTCCAAGAGTTCAGATTTAGAATTTCCAAATCTTTTCTTTAGCAATATCAACTTTTCCATTTCCTGAATGCTAGTATTGGCAAAACACATACAACTCATATGTATTAAAAGACAGGCAAATATGTAGCTATGCCCATTTATATAGTAGTAAATTTAGTTAATATGACCTCAGCTGGCTTGACAAATACATTTTTATTTCTTTCTTGATTCACTAACTTGCAAATTTGAGGGTCATTTTTTTCCTAATTTTACCCTTTAGGTTATTGATTTCTAAATGTATTCTAACTCTGGCAGGATACTAACCTCACCTTGCCTGAGCCCTAATGCTACTATTTCAAATTCTAGCATAAAATTCTCTTTTATAGATTACTCTAAACCATCTCCATGAGTCTATCCTTCCCACCAAAACCCCTTATACTGGCAATCTTTGGCTCCCCCTCCCCTGGCAAAATCAACTTGTTCTCAGCTTTTTCAATTATCTCTATAAAAATCAAAATACCTGAAATAAATTTTCAGCTGCTTCTTACCTCAGCCCTCAATAGCATCAGATGGTTTACCTCAAAGAACTCATTTCTTTTTTAAGTTATCAAACATTTATTTAGTAAAATCTGCCCACCAAATGCCTGGGACCAGGTTACAGAGATGAAAAAGACATAGGAAAGAGCATCAAAAAGAATCACTGGACAGAAACTAGGGATATGAAAGAAGGGCTTCTCAGAGGAAATAAAAGTATCAGCTGAACCACTGAATGATAAATAGGTCTTAGCAAAACGGATAAGGGATAGGAGCATATTTAACATGGAAGGAAGAGTACATGCAAAAGCACAGAGGTTAAGAGGGGATGATGCCCCTGAAGAACTAAAAATTTTAATTTACTGCTAAAGAATGGTGCAAGCATGAGGTAGGCAAAGGGAAGCTTACAGTGGTCTCTTTGTATCATGTTAAAAGAAATGTGAAATTTATTTTGAAGACAATGAAAACCTAAGTGTAATCTGAGAAGAAAAGTGACATGATCAGATTTGCAATGAACTCTTCAATAACAATGATGAAAGTGAATTTAATGGGGAATGATGATAGAATCAAGAAATCAGAAAACAAGAGAATGGGGAATTAAATAGATGATAGCCTAGGATAAATGGGTAACAATTGGTACAAATTTTTGATGGAATATAAAGAATACTTTCCTAATGACTAGTATCCAAAACAGTACAATTTACACTACATAGATCTTCTCTTCAAAGCATTCAATTCACTTCTAGATAATCATGTGTTAAAAACAGTGTCCAATGTAAGGGTAAATACAAATCTAAAAAAATTGCATTTAAAATTCTCCTTATTGCCAAAGGGAAAGGGAATAAACTCTCTCCCTAACAACTGAAGAACTACCCCTTGCCTTTAAAACACCTGAAAATATAAATGCTTTCTCTGTCCCTTCGAGATATATGCAAATCTTTTTTAACTTCTATGATCTTCTTGTCAGTTTTACATCCCAGAAATGCCTTTTATGGAGACTCTGAAGCCATCCTTTTTGAAACATAAACATCAAAGAAAGCAATCTTATTTCTCACTCTCCCTCTCTCCTTGGAAGTTCAAACGTAGGTGCTTGACTTCAAAATGTAAATTCCTATTTGTTAAAACAAGCAAGTTTCATTTTTCCTTTGGATGAAAATGTTTAACACGTATGTAATGGATTGCATCTGCCTGACTATATAAAAGAGTTTCCTTGTTCTTCGTGATATCCTGGGATTGCTCATAATGTTCATCAGAGTTTGCTTTAATGCTAATTCAATGAGAAAACTGTTATTTTTTCTATATTTTGTGGAGAAAAATTTTGTACAAGGAAATATTATTTTTAATTATAGTTTCCCAAAAAGGGAGAGATTCTTCTGATGTACATAACACTAAATTGGGTAACTTATGAGATACCATACCATTATAATAGCTGATGGTTTTATGATGTACAAATTCAAAAGACCTATACTAACAAGTTATACTACATACAGTGTGGACATAAAGTTCATGTGCAATTTAAAATAGTTTAACATAGTAAATTGCATGCAAACTTTATAGACATCCTATATTTTGGAAGGCTGTGTTTCTAATATGGCTACCACAAAATATTCTATTTCTAATCTTCACCTGCAATGTGATCTTTGCACTCTTTAATAAAGAGGTTGAGTCTATTCCCTCCCTTGAATCTAGAATGCCTAATTTTGACAAAATACCTGGCAGACATAATATTCCTGTGATAAACAGCAGCCCCCTTAAAGAACCCAGGTTTTTCTCTGCTTGTTTTAGCTTTAGTCCCCTGCATGCTCCCCCTGGTTAATTTCAAAGGCAGGTTTCAGAATAGAACAGGGAAGTTCCCTGAGTCCAGCTCCCTAGTAAGAGTAACACAATGATGAGAAACTTACCCCAACCGCCCCCCACCCCCAGCAATGGGCAAACAATGGAGAAAACATTACCTGTACGAAGTTCCCAGGTTACTGTATTTCCAAAACTATTTCTATGCCAACCATGGTTTCTGTGCCAACCATTGCGATGTATGCCACGTAGTAGCCACGCTGTAGCCCCCGACTGTAACCCTGCCCTCCAGCTAACAGCCACGTCTTGCTTTTGTTTTTGCTTGCTTGCATGGCAACGAAAAAGGTATAAAAGGCTACCTGCTTCTTTGTCTGGGGCCCTCTGCCTTTTTAGCAGCAGCCCCCTGTGCAGCAGTAAATAAAATCACTTCTGATTTGTATCCAAAGTGGGGGTCCATATTTTTCTTATGGGTGGTTTTAGTTACAACATTCTAAGATTTCTGAGCCCAGACATTAATAAGTTTCCATTTTTCAGTTCTTAGTACCAGGATGACCTGAGTCATCCTGTAAAATTATAAAATGTTTAGCTATTCTGCAAGATAGTCACCCAGAGACTAAGACACATTTAGTATTTAGACATCTCAGTCCTAACAGAGAAATGCAGCCCCAAGAATGACATTAGGAAGATTCTGAGGAAAAATAATAATTTAAAAATACCCATTTTAGCACATCCCAGAATGGGAATGTGGATAAAAATAAACTGGTTATTGTTATTGTTTTGTCATTTGATTTTGATGTGGTTTATAATGCAGCAATAGATAACTAAATTATAAGTTGACAGATATTTGGAAGTGGGATACTGCCATAATAAAAACCTATAACATGCGGCACTGGTTTGGGAAGTTGTTAGTGGGAACAGATCTACAGTCAGTTAAGGAGACTAATCGTGGAGTTTTAAGGGAAGAGAGGGCACTGCTATTGTATGCACCACGAAAAACTATAGAAAAGGGATGTACAAGCTACATTCTAGCAAAAGTTAGCAAAAGTGTAGCCAGCAATAACATGGAATATCAAAAGTATACCCAAAGAACTTGCAGATCTTGCTAAGTGTTTCATACAAAATGTTGTAAGTGCCAGATGTTTTATTTTAGATGCTCATAACAAAGTATACGAGAAACAAGATGTGATATACCAGAAGCTATTCCAATTTCAAGCAGAATTTTGTGAACATATAAAAGAGCCAATATGTGATGAGATCAAAGATGAAATTGTTTTTGTTCCCCAGTCTCCTCCAACAAATAACAATCATAGTCTAAAAAAAAAAAAAATCTCATTGCAAAGATTTGATATAAAATCCTTTGTTAAAATGCCCAAAAGGTTTAAAGAGATACCTTATGGAATCTTTTATCTACACAAATGGGCCTCTGCAAAATCTGAGGAACATCTCAATGACTCACCTTTGACACAAAACAAAGAATTTTAAGAAAATTTTCCCACAGCACCCTGCATTGTAGCAGAAAGAGACTTATACTCAAAGATATTTGTGGGGATAAATTATGTTAAATGGAGTGAATTTCTAATGTGACACATGGAAAACCCACAAGTTTTAAGTGAACTTAGATGTTTATGGGCTGAGATATACAGACATTTTAAAATTAAAAAGTTGCCTTTTTACCTTCAAGGCAGGTAGCATGCTGAGAAGCTTTTCAGCAGCACATAAATGCCTTCATCACAAAAATGAAGGCATACTAAATGAGCAGAGTGAAGAGCACAACAGAAACAAAATGAAGGCAAAAATGAAGGCATACTAAGTTAGCAGAGTGAAGAACACAACAGAAACAACCCCAGGGAACAAAATTGTTCTAATCAAGGAACTCAGAAAATTTGCCTGGCTGAATCATAGAATTGCTATCACCCGGTGATTTCTACATCCTGTCTGCCCTTCTGCCCTTCTCTCTTCCACTTATATGCCTCAAGGTCATCTTGATCTTTGTTTCCTCCTTACATATTGGATGTAGTTTGTGTTTGGGTTGAGAAGCTATGTCAAAGGAGCTGCACTGAAGCTACCAGCCCTGAGAAGTATCACTCATAAATTGAAATGACTTAGCCCAAGCCAATGCTATGAAGGAATGAGTGTTTGGGGGGATAGGTAAGGATTGGTTTGAATATTTATGGCCAGAGTAAAGATAGTGGTAGACTGCATTTTCCATGATAGCCATAAGAATATCTCTTATCCCCCAAGATTTTATGCAATGGGACATTAGTACTTCACCACTGGAATAATTAAGCACAGAAATGATGCAAAATTAAGAATATATATATATATATATATATATATATATATATATATGTATGTATGTCTATATATAATGGTTATGGTCTCTCTCTCTCTCTCTCTCTCTCTCTCTCTCTATATATATATATATATATATATATATATAATGGTTATGGTTTACATCCTAAATCTTAAATTAAACCATAACCATTTATTTATGGTTTAAAATAAATAAGGAAAAAGATAATTTAAAACAATTAACAAATGTGTCTAATATAGCTAAAAAAATGACAGTGTTTCAATTAATTTTACAACATAAATATTCAGAATACATACTTCTTTCTGAGAACAGTTAAATATTATGTATAGTAAACATTTTAAAAGGTAAAAGAATCATGATAGACCATACAATTCTACAAGTTGGGTCCTTTTTGTTTTATACGTAGAATATTTCTTATTAAGTTTTTATTTTCCCTTTCCTTTATCCTGTAATTCCTACTTGTTTATTTCTATTTTTTTGAGTCACTATATTTTACTTATGCATTTTCATGTTTCCTATGTTCTTATCTCTAGGTTTTCTAGTGTTCTCATTAAGCTAAAATACAACATAAAATCTGATAAACACAAAACATCAGGTTTATTGCTAAAATTTTAAATTGCATATTAAATATTACAAATGAAATATTAGCCTTAAGATAACCAAATTTTTGGTGACACCCATACCTCAGTGGGTAGGGCACCAGCCACATACACCCAGGCTGGTGGGATCGAACACTGCCCAGGCCAGCTAAAATAACAATGACAACTGCAACAACAACAAAAAAATAGCCAGGCATTGTGGTGAGCACCTGTACTCCCAGCTACTTGGGAGGCTGAGGCAAGAGAATCACTTAAGACCAAGGGTTTGAAGTTACTGTGAGCTGTGACACCATGGCACTATACCAAGGGCAAAATAGTGAGACTCTGTTGCAAAAAAAAAAAAAAAAAAAGATAACCAAATTTTTGCCTATTATTTTATTTGAAAAAAGCTGCTCTGTCTGCATTTTCTTTCTAGTATCATAGTTAGTGTCCAAATGGACACTTGGAAGATAATCTTCCATCTTTAGGAGTGATATACTATGCAGTTCAATTTGAAAACATAATTTAGATCTCAAAATCTAAAAAAAGGGAGGTAAGCACTACATGAATTACCTGTACTTAACATTTAAAAGAAACAGTCTTTCATCAATAAAGCAACCAATTTTTCCAAATATGATAAAATTTAATGTTGGCAACAGGGACATTTACGACAAAAGAAAAAACAACCAATATAACATACAGTAAACAATATTTTTACCTTTCATATTTCTATCTGTGGAGTTTGGCAAAAAGAATGAAAAAGCTGAAGGGAGATGACAAATGATCAAAGATGGGAAAGAAGTGAGGCAGTGAACCATGTGGATACGTGGAGGTACAGATTCCAGATAGCAGAAATAGTTGATGCAAAGGGATGTCTATAAAAAGCTGCCAGGTAAAGGATCATTTACATGGAGTGAGATAGGTGGGGGTTAGAAGAAGATGAGATCAAAGGGGGCTGGAGCTAGATGCAGGTACATTGCACAGGCCTCATACCATTTTAAGTGTTTTACCTTTACATGGAATGAGGAATGAAGCCATGGGAAGTTTTGAACACAGGGCACTCCTGATTTAATTTAAAGTTCACTTGAGCCATTCTGACTATAGTCTTGAGACTAGACAATAGAAAAAGCAAGTCTAGAAACAAGGGGATCAATTAGGAAGATAAAATAATAATTCAGGAAAAAATGATACAGGTAGGTTATAAAAAGAGGCTGAAATCTGGAAAGTAGAGTTAATAGGATTTTCTGATTGATTGGATGAAGGTGTGCAAATGAGGAGAAAAGTACATCCACAAAATTACACCCTGAAAACCAAAAAGGTAAGGTAAGTGAGATGAGGAAGAATACAGGAGAAGCAGGTATCATGGAAAACATAAAAGTTTGGGTTTGGATATGTAAATTTTCAAATATCCATTAGATATCTAAGTTGGGACTTGATATTTAGAGTTTAGTGAAGAAATCCTGACTGAAGATAAAACATGGGGATCTTGTCAACATTGAAATATAATAGCATTGAAAGCAGTCAGCAAGGTTGTGAAAAAAGGAAAGACAAAAGGTAAAAAGAGAGCACTTCAACTGAATAAGTTAAAAAGATCAGAAGGAACCAGAACCACAGATGGAAATAGGAAATGGAAGTCAGTGTGGTAGGATGGTGTCCTGGTGGTCAAGCCTCAAATTTCCAAGTAATGAATTTTCCACTCATTCTGAATGCCAAGTGCTATGTCAAATGCTGCTAATAATTAGCTAAGCTGAGGACTGAGAATTGACCATTGAATTTAACCCCATAGGGATTATTGTTGGTGATGACAAGAGTGGTTTTTGAGCAGTGTAGAGAGTAATGGCCTACTGGATTCAAGGATAAATAAGATGAAAGGAGTTGGGGAAAGTGGGGACATTATAGAGTAAATGCAGAGAGGCTTGCAGAAATAACTAGAGGGGAAGGGAAACAACCATGCTCTTTTAAAATGATGCATATTGGAAACTGTCTTTCTGCTGCAAGGACAATCTAGAAGAGAAAGATTCATGATGACGGGAGAGAGGGTAATTATGAAAGAGACAGATGTCTTTGAATGAAGGAAGACTTGATCCCAAATACAACTAGAGAGAAGGCCTTGAACAGGCATAGGAAAAATTAATAAAGACTATCAACTATGCAAGCTATAGGAATTATGTACATCAAGGTATACAGGTGGAAAATATGTCTAGGATGATTTAATCACATGACATTAGGCCAAATACAAAATCTGAACAAAGCTGCTCACTTAAAAAATGAAAGAAAATGACACATAAGTTATGTAAATATCCTACAATAGGGAAAAAGGGAAAAGAAGGAACAAGAGGTGGAAAAGAAGAAAAAAGAATGAAACATTCTATACAAAATAAAGACAATTTTCATAAAACATAATCTATAGACTAAAGGCATATTCTCAGGAACATTTTGGGATACAGAAGAATTTGATAAAAGTAGGAGTCAATAAAATAGATCACAGAGATAAGAAGAAAGATAAAAAAAGAGTTGAAATACAAGATTTCACCACTAAAGAAACTGAGAACCAAAATAGTCAAATTAAATGAATAGATTAGAAAGAGCTAGAAATAGACTAAATATCAATAAAAATCTAGTACAAAGGAAATATTTGAAGCAATTATAGGAAATTCAGAGAAAGAAACAGAGATTAAAGTTTCTGATTGAGATGACAGACACACAAAGACAATCAACTACAGTTGAACCTCTGTAAGTTGACCACTCAGTGGCCTACAACAAACTTGTCAACATATGGACATCGTCTACATACGGAACTACGCCAACTATACTGGTGCATACATGTGGTGCATTTCTGGTCTATGAAATTTATGTCCACCTGTCAAAGTAGGCAGATGCTTAGCTACGGTGTTTCTATTATAAACCGGGAAAATACTTCACGATGAATGGAATAGAAAAATTCAGCAATACAAAAGTTGCTTTTCTAATACAAAGGTAAATGGGAAACATTTACATATATGAGATAACTCAAGAATTGTTTAATACTAACTAGATATAATACTAAAATCCAGACAAACAGAAGATGATTTAAAAGTCAAAAATTTAAAAACTTTTTAAAATGAAGTAGCCATAGTAAGTAAAAGAATGGTGGTAAATAAATAGTGAAATCATTTAGCAAACCAGGGCAAACCACTTAGAAAAATTAGGGTTGCAGTGGGGGTGGAGAAAGATGGCAGCTGAGTAACAGCATCCTTGCAACTAGGCACAGTGAGACTGGGGAGAGAGGACTTCAGGCATCTCTGACAGGCGGGATCTGCCCAGAAACTTTCCTTTGGGGACACAGGGAGACAGCATGAGACTTCTGGACACCCTGAGGAAGGCAAAAGTGGCAGAGATTGGGCAAGTGGTTGTGTGTGTTCATTTGGTCAAACCCTGTCAGCAGCTGTGGGTGGGGCAACAGTGGGACTGCAAGCTGGAAAGGCCTTGCCTGTGAGCTGCCGGATTTCTTTTGGACTTGGCACTCAGTTGAACTGCCTTGGGAAAACTTGGGCAAGAATGCAGGGGTCTTTGGGTGTTGTCTGGGGCCCCAGACTGGGCCAGTGAGCCAGGTGGACCTACCAGTGTTTGGTTGTGGGCTGTGTGGAGCCACTGTGGGAGAACTGCCCTGGCAAGCTCCACCCTTAGGGTCCCAGAACAAACATTGGGTGGGAGCAAGTAATCTAGTGACTGAGCAGCCGAAAGGCGAGGACTGCGCCTTGCAGCCTTAGCCCTCAGGGGCATAGGATGAGACCAGTTTTCGTACACTGGGTAAGTGGATAGCCACTTAAACAGTGATCCCAGCCATAAGCACTTTTCTGGGAAAGCCTCTGCTTAGCCCAAGTTAGCAATTTAAAATGTCTTTTAGCAGGCTGAGGAGGATTTAAGGTCTCCACTCTGCGGGGTTTGAGAAATCATTAGAGACACAGGGTCACTCCCTACAAAGATCCAGTACCAACAGAGTGATTCTGCCAGGGTCTGATCTGGGAGAGACACCTCCCCAACTCTGAGGACAGTCATAGGCAACAGTGAAAAATAATCATGAGGCAGAATCAACAGAAAAACTCTGGCAACATGAATAATCAGAGTAGATCAACTCCCCCAAGGAATGACAAGGTAGACACAGCACAAGATCCCTTGCATAAGCAAATGGCTGAGATGTCAAAAGTTGAATTCAGAGTCTGGATAGCAAATAAGATCAGCACAGTGGAAGAAAAGATGGAATTAGAATTTCAAGCAGTAATCCAAAAGATGTCTCAAGAACTGAACGAATTCAAAGACAAAATGACCAAAGATTTTGACACATTGAGACAAGAAGTTGCAGCCCTCAAAGATCTGAGAAATACAGTAGAA
>CAUYRH010060076.1:0-94731 GCA_963574655.1 Perodicticus potto | reverse complement strand
TTTTTTTTATTGAATCATATCTGTGTACAATAATTCAGTCATGGGGTACAGGTTCTCACAAAGTAATGAGAAAGTCTCTTTAATGTTATCGCAATCAGGTTGATGAAAATATCTCTGATTGTATCTGAAGCCCGTACACTGTAGAAAGGCTTTTCACACTGTAAAATGTGTACACGCTCCCTTGTGCTTCTACTGAACTTTATTCACATTTTTAATTCATTTTCTTTCCTAACCAATGCTTATTATGGGTCCACTATGCGCCAAGCACTGTGTCAGGTGCACAGAATACTAACAAAATGAGCTTCTCCAGGCTCCCTGAGCTCAGAGTCAAGTGTACTGACTTTAACCAAGGTTCTTTCAGTTTTTAAATAACTGCAAAAATCCCACAAATTAGCATAAGGCCAAAGAGAGGAAATAGTTATCACGTACGAAGGCATCTGTAGGCCCCCTGCATGCAGAATCTTTAGGTATGCAGTGTCTTCTTTGCCTGTGTCTGACAGATGAACTTGATTCTTTTATTAGCTTTCTAGATTTTCTAGCATTTTTTTCTTGAACACAACACTTTGATGTACATGGGGTCTTCTCCACTGAGCTTCCCATTTCAACTATCAGCTTTTTCAAGTCCCAATTCAGAATTTATGAAGGAGATAACTCAATTGTTCCAATTTAAGCCAGGTGTCTACTTTTAGCGGTTAAGGCTGATTATAGGATTCAAGGTCTAACATGTGTGGCTCAACTTTGAGCAGAGGATGCAACGCATCAACTCATCACCACAGTTGATTGAGCTAATGTTGATACACAGAGTCTCCTGAAATACTGCAAGAAAAAATTTGTAAGTAAGGGATGTGGTGCCACTGGGTTGTGAGATTTTGAGGAAGACAGAATCGGAGAACGCTGGGAAAAAATATCTGAGGGGAAGAGGAAAAACATTATGGCTTTGGTCCCATTGCCACCTGAAATGTGAGGTGGCATGTTCCTGATAACAGAACAACAATTTTCTATAATCTATTATTTCTCATAAGGATTTAGGGGATATGCCAGGAGCCCTCATGTCGACTGTTGAAACATTATAGCTCAATTCACAGGTGGCCCTGAAAGAAAGTGGGGATGTGGATTATTGCCAGTAAAATTATGAGCATTATATCTTTCTGTCCACATTTTCTGGAAGGGCCATTGACCTAACGTCAAGATTTATGCCATTTCCTGGGCAAAAGCCAACAGCGTGACCCATGACAAGTACCAGACCGCCTTTGTTTGGGTTCTTCAGAAGCAGACACTAAGTCAAGGATTTGAATAAAATTATTTTCATTTGGGGGAATGCTAGAAAACGCCCATGGGGGAGGGAGGAAGAGAGACAGGGAAGGGGAGGCGGCCAGTAAAGACTGCGCATTAGCAAAAGCCAGTCCCAACTGTGCATAAGTGGAGATTAATCCTGCTGGGGAAACTCTAGGAATTGGAGTTTGCAATTAATCAAATCACATGACTTCGAGTCACTCCACAAGAAGGGTGAGGTCACTGAGGGGAAGACTAGGCGAACGCTAATCAATTATATGGTTGAGAGCTGTTTCTTGGGAGTTTTAATTTGCTGACAGCTCCTGTTGGCCACACTAGCAGGAAAGCAACCTCTAGAAATAAGAAAAAGCCCCCAGATAAAGATGTGCAGGTGTGGGCGACTGCACTGCAGCGGTACGATGGCAAGACCCTGGGGGGTACTAACATCACCCCTGTCGTCCGTCCTCTCAGGTCCCCTTGTATCTTATGCTAATTTCATGCCATCCCGCATTCATTCTTCAAGGTGGTGGCTGGACCCCGTTTATTAAATAATTAACTAAGATCCATCAGGATGGATAGTGGGAGACCCAATACGTCTGCTTTGGTTGATTTCAAGGCTGCCATTGATAACTCCTCTCTTTCCTCCCTTCTACCTATTCTAGTCATTCCCATCCTCGCTCAGCATTTCTGCTGGTCTCACTTGTTGGGGGTCTGCCCAGCTGAGCACCCAGACTTTCATCCCTGAAGATGCAAAGGTCATCGTGCCCTTATCCGGGTCATCGTGCCCAAACCCTGGGTCATCGTGCCCTTATCCGGGTGTAGTTGTTACAACTGCCATTACACATTCGTTTTTAGCACCAGGTGTGGAATCACCAAAAAGTGTTCAGAGAATTCTCAGCGCTCCACACATGCCCCTGGTTCCATTATGCAGCATTGTTTCTCGTTGATAATAAGCTCAATTCCTCCCAGCACTTGGGTGGCAACATGTGCTCCAGCTGTCAGAAGCAGCCCACAGGGGGCCGGGGAAGGCAGCATTCGGCAGCTGGATGCTGACGGGTTTCACACAAATAATAAGGACATAGGGCTGTCCGCGGCTGTGGACCAGTAATAAGGACATAGCGCTGTCCGCAGGCCGTGGACCAACACCTGGCACGGCGGCGTGGACAAACACTTCCTCACAGTTTGCCAAATCAACACACAAAAGACCTTAGAGATTCGGTGACAAGGATTTTCAAGGAAAGCTTGTGGATGGGCTTCTCAATAATGACCCAATATTTTACTTTATTCTACCCCATATGAAGATGCTCTTATTTAAACACAATGCATTACGCATGGCTCCATGCAAAATAATTAGGAAGGAATAACGCTGTTGACCAAGGTGATTGAGTAGCCATCAAGGAAAAATGGTATGGTGGGGACAAACGTGTATGCAACCCAAGATGACTTTCTGATCACCCCAAACTCCTGAAGGAGGCCAAAGAAGATCCAAGTTAAGAGAGCTGGCTCAGGCTTTTCACCTCCATCATGTGTAAGTGAGGACAAAGAGGTCAGGTGGCTGTTGTGATTCACCCTGCAATTCCAGTCTTTAAAAAAATACACAAGGTGGCAAAGTGAAACTCTGTCTCCAAAAAATAATAACATAATAATAAAATAAGTTTAAAAAATAGGTATATGAGATCGGACTATTCAACTCACAAACTCATCCTTGAAAACATCCTGCTTACCTCATTACAGAATATCGCTGCGGTCACCTTTGAATTACTCCCCTGGGGAAATTAGGGACTCTTGCCAGCACCTAGGCCACCCTTCAAAGTCGTTTGGGGCTCTTTTTCTGGAATAGCCGTAAGAGCTGTAGGACAATTAGGTTTGTGCACTTATTCTAGAAGATGTGCTTTGACGGTAGTGTAGGCACTGGTGTCAGTGCATAGTTTCTCTCTCTCTCTCTTTTTTTTTTTTTGTAGAGACAAAGTCTCACTTTATGGCCCTCAGTAGAGTGCCATGGTGTCACACATCTCACAGCAACGTCCAACTCCTGGGCTTAGGCGATTCTCTTGCCTCAGCCTTCCGAGTAGCTGGGACTACAGGCAACCACCAAAAAGCCCAGCTATTTTTTTGTTGCAGTTCGGCCGAGGCCAGGCTTGAACCCACCACCTTCTGTATATGGGGCCAGCACCCTACTCGATGAGCCACAGATGCTGCCCCATGGAAAGCTTCTCAAGGGAAGTCCTTTGAAGCTGACCGTGGTGATATTCAGAAATGAGTTGTGCAGCACGTTTTCTAGCATGAGTGTGCAAACTTGTCAGACCTTGTGTATTTTACTACATCACAGTCCTTGCAAGTATCCAGGTTTCTAATTATGATCTGGATTATACTTTGGGGGGGGGACAGGTGAGCCTTTCTTTTCTCCATCTTCACTTCCACTCCTTGAAATTCTACCCAACATTCAAATCCCTAATTCAATTTTGTCCTTCCATGAAACCTGCTCTCACTCATTCTCATATTGGAAGCGATCACTCCCCTCCTCTGGATTGTTAAATGTTATTTTGTTTGTATTACTCATTCACTTCCCTTAGAGTTGATGTTTAACATCCCCTCACTGTACATTGCTTGAGGTTAGTACCTTAGACATCCTTTTGTCAGCGGTATAAGAAAAGTACCTCATTGATGCCAAGTGCTTATTGTATAATGAGTACAATTTTAATAACAGTCTTGCATAACCTTTGCCTAAAAAGCTCTTAGTTTTCATATGTAGAGTAGACAATTTTTATCCCACAATAGACTGCATCAATCTTAGACTAAACCGTGTGGAAAGCACAAATAACCAAGTGCACATGAGTGAATCTGTGCATGTGGCAAAACGGGAGCTGGCCATTTCTCAGTTTTGGTAGGCATGGAAACCATCTGTATGGGCTTAAGGGATGAATCATAGGGACGGATAGTGTGCTCGGACATTCAGCATTGTTGGCAAGTAAAGCAGTTGACATGGAAAACATTGTTTATTATAACAAACAGACGTCAACATCGCTCTGGAAATAGCCAATTCCAATTTTTGTTGTTGTTGTTTGTTATGGTATCATTATTTTTCTAGAATGCTACACATGTGTTGGGTTTTGTAGTGTCTCTTTTATTCTTCCATGGAAGTAGGTAAGGTAATAAGAGAAAGATGGAGACTTTACCTCTTTCATGTTTACATGGATGGAGCTGGAACACATTCTTCTTAGCAAAGTATCTCAAGAATGGAAGAAAAAGTATCCAGTGTACTCAGCCCTACTATGAAGCTAATGTAAAGGTTTCATATGACGGCTATAACCCATCTATAGCACAAGGATATGGGTAGGGAGGGGAGGAGGGAGGATGGGTGAAGAGAAGGTGATTGGTGATACTACACCTACGGTGCATCTTAGAAGGATACAGGTGAAACTTACTAAATGCAGAATACAAATGTCTTCATACAATAACCAAGAAAAGCTGACAAAAAAAAAAAAGATGTCACAATTAGTACAAAACCAAACTGGAACGGAAGCATATTCTCTTTAGTAAAGTATCTCAAGAATGGGAAAAAAAGGATCCAGTGTACTCACAACTATTATGAAACAAATATATAATTAACTACACATTCATACAAATGATAAAAAACAGCTATAGTACAGAAAGAAGGAGGGGACAGGAGGGAGAGGGGAGGGGAGGGTTGAGCATGGGTCGAGGGAGGGTATTTGGTGAGACCTCACCTATTGTGCACAATGAAATGGTCCATTTCAAATCTACTAAGAGGGTAGCTGGGCATTGTGGCAGGTGCCTATAGTCCCAGTTACTTGGGGGACTGTGGCAAGAAAATCTCTTAAGCCCAAGAGTTGGAGGTTGCTGTGAGCTGTGAAGCCATGGCACTCTTCCGAGGTTGACAAACTGAGACTCTGTCTCAAAAAAGGAAAAAGCAAATCTATTAAGAGTAGAGTATAAATGTCTCACCACAACGGATAAGAAAGTGATGTGATGGTTACGTCAATCGGTTTGATGTAAGCATTCCACATCGTACATCAAATCAGCACACTGAACCCCATAAATATACACAGTTATAATTTAATTAAAAAAATTTAATAAAAGTATTAGAAAATTGAAATAATAAGAGCATTTTGGGCTTACGTGTTCATTATTTCATGTAAAAATATTTATTTTTAGGAGCCATGAGAACTGAGAGGCACGGGTGCCTCTACTGGCCTTTGCCATCATGGAACAGAATCTTTCAGCAAGAGAAATAACCAAGGGATCACACCAGGGCATTCTCACAGTGGTGACAGAACTGGGTCTGGCATGCATGTTGTGCTGTGATGGCATCAAGCAGGGGTCTGGATGGTGGCCAGACAGGTTGTGAAGGCCTTCCCGGGAAGATGAGCGAGCAGGGACCGGAGCTGCCTTACTCCAAGCACAGAAACAAAGCAGCATCAGTGAGAACCAGGCCTGTTGGAAATGTGCACTCTGGGGTCCAGCTGCAGACTCTCTGGGGAGTGGGGCTCAGAAGTCCATGTTTCACCAAGCTCCCCAGATGATGATGACGTGTGTGGAAAGTCTGAGCAGGAGTTGACTGGGCAGTGTGGCTGGAACACAGAAGATGAGGGTCCGGCAGGAGAGAAGGCCGGGAGGCAGGTGGAACACACATCGCCTTGTAGGCGATGTCAGGAATTTGAATCACAAAGCCACGAAATGTTTTAAAGTAAAAGAAATGATGTGGGCACAAGAGAAGAGGTGAAGTGTATTTATTAGATTCTATTTCTATTTCCAAAGATCCTTTTGGCCAAAGTATGAAGGGAGGGATTTAAGAGGCAGACGAGGTGGAGATGAGGTCTTCTGAGATCGGCCAGTGGCTCAGGTGAGGACAAGTAATGACTAGGCCTTGGGAAATATAGACGAATGTAGAAGGATTGAACAGACATTTAGGCGAATAAAATCCAAAAGATTTGATGATTTGGCACTGTGAGGAAATAACACCATTGATAATGCAGCTGATAACGTCAATTTAAAAAAAAAATTTGGAGAACATTTGTTTTATTAAAAAGAGTGTATGTCTGTCAGGAAATTAGGAAATATTTCTCTCCAGCTTCAGCAATCAGAGATGATAATATAGACAGCAAGAACGCTGTCACCGTGGTCATTTCTTTACTCCACCAGCAGACAGGACATTTCCCATGTGATAAAGGACATACATTAGCTCATATGCTACTCCCAAAATATGAGACACTAATTTCTCAATTTCACTGGCACCCTTCTAAGCAGCACTTTGGCAGAGAAAGTGACATGCTCTAGAGAAGGTGGCGAGTCTTCAGTTGAAGCTTACATTGAAATCCCCGTGTGTGCGCCTGAGATAAGTTTCACGTAGCGCAATCTTAAATCTAGCCGGAAACTCAGCAAATATGGATCACGAATGGGGTGAGTAATGACAATGTGATTAAATAGAGCCAATATATTCCTGCTACTAGAAAAAACCAAAAACAAAAGGAAAATAACAGAAGCCCAGCAGCATTGTTGCAGCTACAGTAGATCAATTTCCTTCATGAAGGCAACAACGCTGACAATAAAAATGGGGCCATTTATCTAACATTATTAGAAAGAGCATAACGGAGCAGGTACTGTTTTAACAGGTTTTCATTGAACATGTACTATATGTGAGACTTTAATAGGGATGGGGAGTTTAGTGATAACATGGCATGATTCCTGCCTTCACATGGCTTATACTTAAATATTTGGTGGAGTCAGGTAAATTGACAGGGGCTGAAAAAAATAAAGCTACAAGGGATATAGGGGCTGACAATATATCTGTGTGGTCACTGGTTCTCCCTGGAGGTAGGGCTTAGTGTCATGAAGAAGGTACTATTATACTAAGAATTGTGAGATTTTAAGTGTTTGACAAATAAAGGCAGTATGGGCCATGATTAAATGGGTTAGCATTAAGTTGACCTTCAAAAATTCAGAGCTGATTTTCCCTCTACAATCACATCAGCCTCATTCGGTAGCTATCACTAGCAGTCCAGATAGCGATGGTGCAGTTTAATAATAGGTTAGTTTCCATTCCTCGGCACAAAATGGTACATGGAGCACAAGAAAAATTAACTCAGTACATGCTCTGGTCTCCCTGGGGGCACTGATTCAGCAAAAGGAGGTGCAGGTTTTATATATTCCCACCAGCAATAAGAAAATGCATCCAACGTCTGTTATGCTGTCCTGTAGTGTGTAAAATATTTTGGAAGAGAAAACTCTAGCATTCTCTTACAACCATAGCATGCTCTTTGCTATATAAACAAACAAAACAAACAAACAAAAGATACAAAAAAGAAGAGAAGAATAAAGCTATATGTTTATGCAGAAATACATTTATGTGTCTTAAAATGTGCATACACTGATAAATCTTAAAAGCTATACGTTATGATTTCATATCAATAACCCCCCAAGATGGTCTCTCTGTTTTCCCCATGGCAAAGAAAACCAGCCAAGTTTCTCTTGTCTGATATTCTGAAACAGACTCCCTTTTGACCCCATGGTATGTAACTCTAATGCTTGTGGAATATTGCTCAACACACCAAACAGTCAGCCCTAGCAAGTGGTTTGTATAGCATGGAACAAACTTTTCTGGAGGCCTTATCTTGGAAGAAAGACTATTCAGTATTCTGTGATACCCTTTTATTGACCTGTAGCCTCCTCTTTTATCCAAATGTCTGCCAAGTAATAAATCCTTTCTCTTTCCTGATCTGTGATACTATTGCACAAAATTGTTCTCTTTTTTTTTTTCTTTTTTAGGGGATTTAAAAGATTTAGTAGAAAGAAATCTCTCTGATGCTGGTTTATTTGCAGCAGGAAATAAGTAAAAAGAAGAGTGACAAAGAAAAGGAGAAAGAAAATAAGAGAGAAACAAGAGTGAGATGAATATTAATTGAGCAAATACTATATTCTGTGTGCTGTGGTAGGTACAGTACAAAGTTATGATCGTATGTACTTGTAACTTCACAAAGGTTCTATCTGTTTTCTAAATGAGTAAGCTCAGAAACGCAAGCAAAGTAGTCAGCAGCAAACTGAAATTCAACAGTATTTCATTGACGCTCATTCTCTTCCATCCCACTCTATCACCATTACGATGTGTTTCGAATACCATATTTTACAGCACAAAAACTTTCAACCTATATATTACATATACAATAATATGACAGGTAGACTGGCGTAAAGAAGACCAGTAGCTTGCCTGTGGGTTGAAGTCCTGGCACCTCCACCAGTGGTTTCATGTCACGTACACACATTGAAGTTGTGGCTTGGCATCCCAGAGCTATTTTCCCAGTCTAACTTGTAGTTTTCTCTCCTTTACTGTCTCTCCAGGGACCATTCCGGGGCCAGAGCCGATCCATCAAGTTTACAAAGGACACCAAGAGTTTTCATTCATTCAACAGTCTTTCAATGAATCTTTATTGAATTCTCAAAGTCCTGTATACACCCCTAATATGAAGCAAATTTATATCTTTCAAGTGAAGGCTACAACCCACTTATTGCACAATAAGACAGGGAAAGGGGTGAGAGAGGGAAGAGGAGGGAGAGGGTGGGGGGAGAGAGGATAAAGGGCAGGATCACACCAGTGGTGTATATTTGAATGGTCAGGAGAAAACTTCTAAATACGGATCAAAAATGTTCTCACATAGTAATGAGATAGTCTCTTGAATGTTATAGCAATCAGGTTGATGAAAATATCTCCGATTGTATCTGAAGCCTGCACACTGTACCCCATGATTGAATTATTGTACACAGCTATGATTCAATAAAAAAAAAAAGCTTTATGTTAAAAAATAAATGACAGATTTGGCTTAATGATGTAGGAAGCTTGGGAGACCTATTTTCACTAATTTAAACTAATTCACTCCATCTGCACTAATAACTTATGAATGAATTGAACCTCTGGGTAGAAATTGTAGCAATTGTTATGGTACAAAAAGTAATGTCCCTAGACCTTACATAGCCAATATTATTTCTTATAGAAACATCAGAAAATTATTCTTTCCTATTTGTCTTTGTTATACAAGTACCTCTTTCTTTGATTCTCACCTCCCCAAATACTAGATGTTCTTGACCTCAAATTCCTGAGAGGCTGTTAAAATTCTTTGCCCCCCCCCCACCCAGGCTATAAAGCAAGTCAGTAGTGGAAGGAGCTAATGTTATGTGATTTCATCAAGCACCTTCAGTTTTTAAGAAGGAGAAGCCACAGGTATTAAATAGGTGCGTTAAAGTTCCTAACAAACTCTAAAAAGGTGTTGAAATTCTAGGAGTCTAAATTGGGTGGTAGACATGAAGTAACTTCAGGTCTGCTGGAAGACATGCTGACAGTAATTTCCAGGGCAATCCATTGAGGAAGGACAGAATTACCAAAATTTGTCAATGCTTTGAGATTCAGGGACAGATGAAAAAACAACTCCCAGTTGGATGGAGACAATGGGATGTTCTTACCTCAAATTCAGAATGGTTGGCTGTGGGGTGATGGAGCTAGGGGAGGGTTTTTAAAAGTGCAGGTGTGGGAGAATGACAAAAAACAAACAAACAAAAAAACCCAGCAGGACCTAGGTGACTGTGTAGAATGGGGACCAAGTGAGTGGTCTTAGTTTTCTACAGACTGTTTAGAGATGGCACTTGACATTGTACTAAAGCTTTCAGCCTGTTGACTCTGTTTAAAAAATGGTGCATCTTAGTAGGGGACTGGTGAAACTTATCAAATGTAGAGTATCAATGTCTTTATATAGTGATTAAGAAAATGCTATGAGGGCTATCTCTCACAGTACGATCAAAATGTTTCTGATTGTATATGAAGCACATTCTGCCCTATGATTGCACCAATGGACACAATTATGATTTAATAAAATTATTAAAAATATATATATGCACTGAAAATGGCAGTAGAATGAATTCCCACTGTTCAAATGGCCCATGAGGTAACAGAGACAGAACCTGAAGCATTGATTGTAGTTCCAGAATTAGGGGTTTAACAAACCAGAAATTGATCATAAACCCTTTTAGCAATTTAGATCAGTCAATACATCAGTAGTTTTTCATAATTTGGATCATTTTATCATCTCCATGATGGGTCATGAAGTGTAGCAGTTTTAATAATGGACACTTCACAGACTTGGGAAGGTGCAAGCTGGCCATCCAGGCTCTCCATGAGACCAAGCTGAAGATCAAATTTATACTGTCTTGAATACCAACTGTGTTTCTCTAATCCAAGTACACAGCACTGTTTACTAAATAGGTTGTCACAGGTTCATTTGACTTGTATAACAGAGTTCATTCAAAGAGTATTTCTTAACAATTTCAGTACTGGTTGACTTAGTATGAAAATTCATCACAGTATTTCCTTGACATTTTAATTGATTTTTGTCTTACATATATTAACAGTTTTATATACCAATCAATCTCTTTATTGGAGTTCTGGGAATTCTTGCCCAACTGAAATGATCCTAAAGTTCTTAGATATTTGTATTCAGGAGTGCTTGTCAGAGACCTTTCTATTCTTTTCATGAAACTTGTTGAAGACACAACACTTTAGAATTATGATTGCTTGCAAAGATCTTTTAGAAGCAGCATCAGAATAAGGTGATTAACTGTGGACAATAGGCTTAAAATGGGCAAAGCTAAAAATGCAATTGATAAATTTATTGGGGGTTTTTTTGTAGTTAAACGAAAAGGTACACAAAATATCCCATTATTACATGATATATTACATTTTATTATAATGTTGATATTTAACAAATGTTACTAATATTGTACAAAAATCTTGTTTAAAAACTAATTTTGCTTTGTATTAGTGTATTATTAATACTAAATTTAATTTAGCAAAATCTTATAAATAAGTCTATCAAATCTCAGTTTTAGACCACATGACATAAGATTCTGACAAGCCTTTTTTTATAACATTTTACAAAATCTTTTTCTCTTTACTTTCTTTCCCCAACTTCTTTTCTGTTTTTTTTTTTCTTTTTTCTTTCTTTCTTTCTTTCTTTTTTTTTTTTTTTTGAGACAGCAGTCTCAAGCTGTAGCCCTCAGTAGAGTGCTGTGGCATCACAGCTCACGGCAACCTCAAATTTTTGGGCTTAAGTGATTCACTTCCTTCAGCCTTCCAAGTAGCTGGGACTACAGGCACCCACCACAATGCCCGGCAATTTTTTTGTTGCAGTTGTCATCGTTGTTTAGCTGGCCCCAGCTGGGTTCAAACCTGCCAGCTTTGTTGTACGTGGGTGGTGCCGTAAACACTGTGCTACAAGCACCAAGCCTTTCCTAAACTTTTTATTTCTTTTTAGTTTTATCTGTAACATTTTTAAATACTATGAAACAATCTTTAAATAACTTCTAAACTAGACAAAATTAATTTTTCTTTAACAAAAATCACGTTATGTATTTTTTTACAACTTTCTTCACCTAAAATATATCTTACTTTCTTTATTCACTCTGGATACAGAATTGTTTCTCTTATATCTAGGAGTTTTAATGACATATGTAAATACAATTTTAACCCTTGCTAAATCTAATTTCTAGCAAAAAACAAAAACAGAAACAAAAACAGGAAGATAGCAAATTTTTTTTGTCAGAATGTTTTTTTCATTATTATTACTTTTTTATTGAATCATAACTGTGTACATTAGTTCAATCATGGAGTACAGTGTGCGGGCTTCATATACAATCTGAGATAATTTCATCCACCTATTTCACATAACATTCGTGAAATTTTCTCATTTATTGTGTGAAAACATTTGTGTTCTGCATTTAGTAATTTTCTCCTGACCCTTCAAAGATGCAACTCAAGTGTTTCGTAATGTACCAGGGGCAGAATTCAGCACCCAGGACAGAGAACAGACCTTTTCAAATGATGAAGTGGCTAGTGGCTACTCCCACTCTGGGAGGCTGAGACACATGGATTGCTTGAGCTCAGGAGTTTGAGACCAGTTTGAACAAGAGAAAAACCCCATTTCTGCTAAAAACAGAAAAATTGGCCAGCTGGACTTTGGCCAGCGTCCAAAGTCCTAGCTACTTGGGAGGCTAAGGTAGGAGAATCACCTAAACCCAGGAGTCTGAGGTTGCTGTGTGCTATGATGCCAGAGCACTCTGTCTAAAAAAAAAAAAAAATTGTGGGGAGGTTCTGACCGCTTCCAGCATGGCCTTGAGGTAGATAGGCTGGGAGGTTTGGGGCCATATTGCGCTTGGCTCTACCTTGCAGATGGTAGCCCAGGTGTTGTGTCCCCCAGGCCTTACCACAGCCACCTGTCTGTACCCTAGACTCTCAAGGTTCAAAACCAAAGCCATATGCTCACAGACAAATCAAGCAAGTATCAAAATGTCACAGAAGCAAGAGTTTTATGACCTTAAAACATCTAGCAGAGATAGTGTAAATTTGTCCGACTAGTAGATCCTGAGAAAATATCTAAAATTCTTAAGATATTTCCATATTATTTTACCTACAATTGTTTTTATTTCAAAATATAAAGGTGGTACAAATGTTTTTGTTACATAGATGCCTTGTATAATGTTTAAGTCGGGGCTACTAGTGTGCCCACTACCAGAATAGTGTTTATTGTACCCAATAGGTAAGTTTTTAACCTTTCTACCTACCTTCCTTCTTGGTTTCCATCGTCCTTTACATCTCTTTGTGCCTGTGTGTACAAAGATAAGTAGCTCTCAAGAATATGTGGTATTTGTTTTTCTGTGCCTGAGATACTTCACTTAGGATAATGGGCTCCAATTCCACTCATTGCTAAAAAGACATTCTTTCATTCCATTTTATGGCTGAATCATACTCCATGGTATATACATAAGCACAATTTCCTTATCTATCATGAATTGATGGGCACTTAGGCTGATTCTACATTTTTGCAGCTATGAATTGCACTGGAATAACCATTCAAGGGCAGGTGTCTTTTTGATAAGATCACTTGTTTTCCTTTGGGTAGTTACCCAATAGTAGGATTACTTTGATGGTTGGGTAAAATGGTAGATTTACATTTATTTCTTTGAGGGATCTCCACTAATTTGCAGTCCCACCAACAGTGTATAGCTGATCTCTCTGCATCCAGGCCAACATCTATTGTTTTTTTGACTTCTTAATAATGGCCATTCTGACAGGAATAAGGTAGTATCTCACTGTGGTATTCATCTGCATTTCCCTGATGATTAGTGATAGTGAGCATTTTTTCCAGGTTTTTTGGCCATTTCTCTATCTTCTTTTGAAAAACTTCTGTTCATGTCTTTTGCCCACCTTTTGATGGGGTTGGTTGGTTCTTTTCTTGCTGATTTGTTTGAGTTCTTTGTTGATTCTGGATATTTTCTCCCATTCAGTGGGTTGTCTATTTATTCTGTTGATTATTTCCTTTGCTGTGCAGAAGCCTTTTAATTTAGTTAAAAAATATGGAATGCCTCAAATATTTGAAGTTATCCTTGGGGAGGGGTCATGATAATCTTCTCTGTATCCAATTTCATTATATGTGTTGCCAAAGAAAGCACTTAACAAAAATTTTAAAACTACCTTCCTTCACTGAAGGTTATTAAAGTCACATAACCTTTGGGCTACTTACTTAGTTAATGAGTGCTCATTTATTTATAAGTCAATTTGGAACCATGTAGGTGATATATAAACACGGACATACACACATGTACACATAAAAATACAAAGATCAATTAAGATTTTATAGCTTTGATTTTAAAGTTTTAGCCACGAAACAGATAAAATTCACTCTGTTAAAAGGTCAGCTGGATTAACCTGTGCCCCAATAGATGGAATAAGTTTAAGTTTATCTGTCTCAATAGCCAATGCCCTTATGGAGAAAATAAAAATACAAATTTACATCTCAAAGCACAGAGCAATAATGTAAGTTTTTTCAAAAAGGAATCTGTCTGTGTCAGAGGAGACACAAAGGAAGCTTTAAGAAAGATGACAATGACAAGGTAACATAAAATCATAGAGATTCATCACAGGATGTTATCAGAAGACCAATTTTGTCAGATAGGTACCTTCCAATTTAGTCTCCATTTTCTAACTGGACCATGGAGCTCAAGGCGGAGCCCATTAACAAATAGAGCAAAGAAACCATCCTCTGTGCCTGTACTCATCATGGATACTCTAAAAAAGAAGCAAGGCTGCTTTACCAGAGGGCCTACCTTTTATAAACATCTCATCCAGCTTTCTTTTAACTTTTGCAGCAGAATGGTAACTAAGCCAAAAGGTTAGCAGATTCAATTTTCTTATCAATTAGTTGTGTAAGCTTTTTATTTGCCTTTTGTGAAGAGTCTTTTAAAAGAGGAAATAAAAATACTGAAATCTTTTGAGAACCTTCTGTATACCAATAGGCATCCCTGGGTGAGCCTGACTTTGGACCCTCATTTCTTGATGTACTTCTTCAAAGGCAGCATTATTTGTTTGGAACATTTCACTGTAATTTTAAATTGGACATGATATTTATCAGGATTTCACCATTTTTCTAAGTGTTCACTGCTTCTGGAGCCTAATATTTACACACATAACAGTGTGTACAGCTAGAAACTCCAGTATTCAGTTCTTCAGAAAGTAAGAATCCTATTTTTAAGTTAAATTCTGGCTTTGGCTCTGAGTCAAAAATTATTTGATCAACTCAGCCAATAATTTTTCCCTACCTAAGTGCCCAAGAAAAAGAAACAAAAGGAATAGAAAATGAACACCTTGTAAATTTCCTAAAGCCAAAGTTTGCACCCCCTTCAGTAATTGACACTTATTGCCAATTTCCGTGTGACCCAGTTAGACATTTTAGACATTTGAGGCCTGTAAGTGGATCCAATCAAGCTAACTATTGTCAACAGAAAAGAACCATATTCTGCAAAATATTTTAAAGAGGTTTATTCTGAGCCACATTTGAGGACCATGACCTGAAACACCCAAGAAGCCTTGACACCCAAGAAGTCTTGACCAAGTGGACTCATTGTGGTGGGATTACAGTTTACTTTTATACATTTCAGGGAGACAGGGGTTGCAAGTAAGTCATAAATGGAGAGCATACATTGATTTGGTCCAGAAAGATGGGACATGTCAAAGTGGGGCTTACAAGTTACATGAGTGAGTTTAAAGATTCTTTAGTTCACAATTGGCTGAAAGAGTTAGTCTTCGTCTAATAGATGAAGAGTCAGTGAAAAGGAATGATAAGGGCCTGTTAGTCAGAGACAAACTACAGGACATATGCCCAGACCCAAGTGGTTTGTTGTGTATATTATGAACCTGCAGGTAGGTCTTACATAGCCTTAGCCCTGTTAGTGAGTCACAGGGGACATCTCTAAGAAGGGAGGGGGCATGATGAGGGGGCATCATGTCTGATCTCCTTTCTCATGGCTAACAACTCAGTTTTAGGGGATCCCTTTGGCTAGGAGGGGGTCCAGTCAATCAGCCACTGGTGGAAGAGCATTAAGATTTTATTATATTTTGCTCTATTGAATCTAACACAATTCTAAACCCAGTCCAGTTTTTGCCATGACTTCCAAACCCAGGCCAGACCAAAAATTTACTGAAATAAACTCAGCTCAAAACTCAAATCTGTAGAACTTCAGAAGCTAACTGAGAACTTAGCCTGGATCTGCAGCTCTTGCATGACAGCTGGATCGGTACCACCTAGGTCACTCACTTCTCCTGAGGGTCACTCAAACTGGTGCTGTGAATCTTTCCTCTAACACCACTTGCAAAAACAAAAGCTTTAGACAAATTAAAATTAATAGAGTTTAGCAGAGCAAAGAATGATTAGTGAGTCAGACACTCTGCAAACCCAGGATAGGTTCACAGCAGCTCTGAGGCTGCCACATTGTCAAATAAAATGGACAGAAGAAAGTGACATGCAGAAAATGAAGTGAGGTAGGGAAACAGCTGGATCAGTTATGTCTGGGCATTTGCCTTATTTGAAACTGCATTGAACAGTTGGCTGAGACTCTGTTATTTGCTATACAAGAGTAGTCTATAACGTGTTCACACATCAAGCGAGGTTACAGTTTAATGTGTATGGAGAAACCTTTAGGTCAAATTAAAATACGTATGGAAACAGCTTTAGGCTAAACTTAATTAAACACAATCGACCTGGATGATGACAAAGGAAGACTTGATTTTGCTGTTCCATTGACAGCTTCAATGTTTAAAATGACTTTGAGATTAAATATATTTGAGACCAGAGTATGGTCTCCCATCCCCACATATGTGTCTCTCTTAGAAGGATTATCTTCAAATGATTATTAAGACAAAAGAGAAGCTCTGAAAACAGAATAGAAGTTAACCTTTTGTAAGGTAAATTTACATCTAAAGGAAATGCACTGGTAAGGTATCTCCCTCTGGAAGACAAAGTGACTGATTATAATAGAATGGAGAAGGGACTAACATAAGGCTGCATGGCAAACCTTACTCTGGTTTACCCCTTTCCTGGTCCCCTTCTCTTAACTGGCCTCCTTCGCATTCCTTTTTTTTTTTTGTAGAAGCTATGTAAAGTGGAGTACTCCACCACGTCTTTGAGATTTACTCATTTCCTGGGTATCGCCTACATATGTATGTGATATTCATGTTACTAAATTACTCTTTGTTTTTCTCTTTTGTCTTGTGTCACAAGGGTCAGAACTAAGAACTTCGATGTATAGAAGGAAAATAATTTTTTACAAAGAGAACAAAACAATCACTTAGAATTAAGTACAAGAGAAATGAATAGTGCGTATGTGTACAACAGTACCCATGTATTGCTGAATGAATTGGTATCTGGTGCCAAACTGAATTATTTATCAGTCACTGAGGAGATTGTGACTAAAATCACCAAATCCTACCCAGGATCTCGAGTGAATGGTGAAGAATGAGAGAGAAACAGAAGAGCTGTCAATAGACAGGTGGGATGCTGTCTTGGAAGGTGGTGAGAGAATTAAGCATAAAGCATGACTACTAAAGAAAAACAGAAACCAGGATCAAGGCAAGTTCTGGGGAACTGTGCAAAGGAGCAGGCTTAGCTAAAATAATGGTAACAATCCACCATTGTCCCCTCATTTTCTGGATAATAATCACTCTTCCTCCTGATTGCTTCTTTGCCCTGGAGTAGTCTGGGAGATATCTTCCAGGTCCTGCATTCCAATAACAGACCCACTGAGTGCAAGGAACTGACTCAACTGGTCTTGGAGCCTCCTCCGACCAAGATCCTGTATTCTAGTAACTGACTTGCCCAGACAGCCCAGACCGCACAACAAAGGACTGATGGTTCTGTCCTGAAACCAGCCAATTAGCAAACCCTGATTGCTTAACCCTCTGCTCACCAATCTGACCTTAAAAACTCTGTCTCCCCAAATCTCAGAGAGTTAGGTTTGAGAAATTTCTCCCATCTCTGCACTTAACACTCTGCAGAATAAACTCTTTCTCTGCTATAGATTCTGCTGTCTAGATATTGGCTTCCTCTGGGGCAATGGGCAGATGAACCTGGCGGGGCAGCAGTTGCAGTTCTCCCAGATCAATGCTTATAGCACTCAGTTGAATGATGGTGGTAAGAGCATCTCTTCATCTTTTTTTCCCCTAATTTTGGATCAACAGGGGGGAAAGTATGTAAATTAGTTCTTATGTAAATTGGAATTACTATTAAAACAAATCAGCTATTTTAAAATAAAAATAAAATTAAAAAAAAATTTTAAAGAGCTCTCGTCTTAAACAGTTATTGGTATCTATGAAAAGATATAAAAGGAATGCAGGTTTAGAAACTGCCTTGGAAAGATTTTAAAAGGAAAGCATAAATCAGACTAAAAAAAAAAAATTAAAATCCTTTGTAAGGGGATGCCTGCTTTGCATCTCCTATGGGATTTGTAGGTGGGGGGAGAGGGAAAGATACCCCATCCTGAAGCTAGAGGTTAGAATTTAGCACTATCACTGTTGGGCCAGGTTTGATTTCCAGCCTTCCAGTTGGGTACCAGGCCCATGGAGAAATAAATTTTACCATCTTTTTGAAATGTAAAGAAATTCTTCCATAGATTCCTTTGGCTCGGGTGAAAAACACTTGGTAGTATAATTTATTTGTTTTTAATTATTTGTATGCGTCTCAATTCTAGCCCCATGAACAGCTTTTGATTTCTGTCTCTTACCATCTTCCATCTGTAGCATGCACAAGTTGTCAGGCTTGTGTGCACAGATGGTCAGCAGATGGTAGAAGCTGAGATCCCAGAGAATGTGGCTGGACAGTACTGATTAAACTTGTTTTTCCTTGGGCTTTCACTGGGAATGGCACAGATCTTGGGAGGATGTAGCTTTAGCTCCTCTTTGAGAACTTTGATTAAAGTCACAAAGGGCTACTTGGCTTTAGTCTCAGGTGTGCTTGTTTGCCTGGGGAATACCCAAATGTATTAGATTAGGTTTAATTAATAAGGTATTAGATTGGATTAGATTTAGAGTGTGAGAGCACCCCACTGGGGCAGAAAGACCAGGCTCTGCTCACTATTGAGCTAGCAGGGAGGGTGTTCCCAGGCAGCAGGGGCAGGGGTGGCACTGCTGCTGCTGCCATGGCCTCTCTGCTTCAGTAAAAGCCAAGCTGTTCTTGGGACAAAACATTTTGCTGCTTAGATATTCAAAAAGATTTGTTTTAAGAGGTTTGTGGTCATAATTCAGCTTGATTAAAAGCTGACATTCTTTTTCATTGTCTTTTTAATCCTGATTCTCCCATGGGAACTTCTCATTTGACTAGACCTTTTTTTCTTCTGGAGTCCCTGCTAACTAAAAGTTCTTTGGTTTAGAAAACTTAATACCTCCCCAAGTTGACTCCTCTAAGACTTCTTCTTTCATTTCCTTCCAATGTTGCCCCTCCTCCCTTTTGTCACCTTTGACATGACATGAAGGGAGCCTAAAGGACATCTAGTGACCTGAGATCCTTAAGAAATACAGTTAAAGCACACTGACTCCCTATTTGGGGGTCCCTTGTTTTCCTCACAAAGTTCCAATGCTCGTGAACACAGTCCGCTTAGCTCTAACACTCTGCTCTCTGCGGTACTGAAGTCCCTAATCTATCTGGCTTTTGGTACACATGTATTTGTATGTTGTCTACATGGGAGGGAATTGACTTATAAATAAATGAGTACTCACAAGTGAAATAACTAGCCCAAATGCTCCTCAAGTTCAAGTGAATTTAGTAATCTTCAGTAAGTAAAATTAGTTTTAAAATTAGCGGTAAAAAGAAATGTCTTCAAAATGTAATTTAGATACTTTTTCCTGCATCTGCTAGTCAGACAAATTTATACTATCTCTGCTAAATGTTTTAAGGTCCTAAAACTGCTACCTCTGTGATATTTCTTTCTTTTTTCTTTCTTTTTTTTTTGTAATATTTCTGATACTTGTACTTGCTTGATGTGTGGGCTGGCTGCTGATCCTAACCTGGTACACATAGTATTGAGAGCTTATGACTTTGGTTTTGAGACTTTTACTTCTAGGACCTAAATGTATGGCCCCATTGAGGCCTGGGGACACACAAGTGTCCACAGTGTCTGAGCCACTGCAGGGCAGAGCAAAGCCCAGTACATCCCCATCCCCCCTGGCCCAGCTCCTCCTCCTGGCCGTGCTGGACAGGGTAAGGTCCCCAGGTACTATGACATTGTCTCCACAGTTCTGTCCTCTATCCTGGGCTCTACAATGGGCATATGAAACTTAAAAAATGCTTACTTCCTAGGGTTTTTCTTTCTAACTACAAATCAGGGTTAGTAAGTGTTGAAATTATAGTTAACCTATATAGTGAAAACTACTATATAAAAGAGAAACAATTCTATAATACAGAGTAAAGAAAGTAAAACATGTTTTTGGTGAGAAAGTTCATGAAAGAGACATGAGTATGTGGTTTTTGTTACAGGAAAAGTAATTTATTTTATCTACAGGTTATTTAAAGGTTGTTTCAAAATGAAGGGATAAAGGAAGAAATAGTACAGATAAAACTAAATACATAAAGAGGTCATAAAAGGATCATGAAAACTGAATCTTATGAAGGAAATTTTATGAGTGATCAAAGTGACAAAATTTAAATAAATGTATTTTTAGAGTTCTAAATGTTGAGTCTTAATAGCTAAAGTAAAACTTAGAATTTTCTTTTTTCCCTTAAATGACATTTTTGCAAGAGGTAGTCAAAAAAACACTTTTGTTCACCCCTTGAGTAAACTTCAAATAAATAAATAAATAAACAGGAGAGAGAAAGAGAAATTCTGTGTGCTTCACGCCATCTTTATTAGGTCTTTTGATTATTTGGAACTTGAGTCTCCCCTCTATCAAAAACTTTTATCAAAGGATAGATTTTTCTTCTTGAAATCTCTTTATTATCACTTCAGCTAAATGAATGGCTTTTACCGGAAACTGAAATGATATTATAATCAATTGTTTTGGACCTTTGATTTCGATAAACTTTCCAAAATTATTTATACTTTTTTTGACCTAAAACTAAATTATGGACTTTCCAGGGGCATCCCTAGAAACCCAAGAGAGAGACGTTAGGCTTCCTTTGGTATTAAAACCATACAAGAACCATTATTAAGAAAGCATTGCTATTTAAACTTCTTTGAGTTATATTTGAATAAGTATATTATTAATATGTGTTCCAAAATTGTATGGGGTTCCTAAAAATCTCATACATTATTACTTTTTTCTTTGAAGCATGGCTGATTCTGTTTACATTTTGTTTTCCAGAATCAAGAAAACATTTTTTCTTTTAATTTACCTATAGCTTATAGTAATTGAGCAAAATATATTTTATTCATTCTTTCATTTTTATTTCAGAAGATTTAAGGGGCACAGGTGTTTTTGGTTACATGGATAAATTATGTCATGCCGAAGTCAGGGCTTTCAGAGTATCTGTCACTAGAATAATGTACATAGTACATAGGCGCATTTTTTATCCTTCACTTCCCTCTCTCTCCCTTCTCAGTTTCCATGTCCATTTCTGCTCTTTATGATCATATACATCCTTTGTTTAGCTCCCATTCATAAGTGAGAACATGTGGTGTTTATATTTCCATTCCTGAGATACTTCACTTAGGACAATGCTCTCCAATTCCACCCAAGTTGCTGCAAAAGACTTTCTTTCAGGCCGGGCACAGTAGCTCACATCTATAATCCCAGTAACCTGGGAGGCCAAGGCAAGAGAAGCCCTTGAGCTCAGGAGGTTGAGATCAGCCTGAGCAAGAGTGAGACCTCATGCCTACTAAAAATGGAAAAATTAGCCAGATGTCATGGTAGGTACCTGTAGTCCCAGCTACTTGGTGAGATCGAGGGGGAGGCTTGCTTGAACCCAGGAGTTTGAGGTTGCTGACAGCTATGATTACATCATTGCATTCTAGCCAGGTGACAGAGTAAAACTCTGTCTCAAAAAAGGACATGATTTCATTCCTTTTTTATGACTGAGTAGTATTCCACAGAATGTACTTATATATACATATATACATATACACACACCACATATTTCCTTTATCTACTTATGAATTTATGGCCACTTAGATTTATTCCATACCTTTGCTACTGTGAACTGTGCTGCAATAAACATTTGGGTGCAGGTGTCTTTTTGGTAAAATGACCTATTGTCTTTTAGGTAGATTCTTAGTAGTGAGACTGCAGGACTGTGTGCTGGGTCTACTTTTAGTTCTTGGGGGAATCCTTTTATTATCTGGCCTAATTGCTGAATTATTAGTTTCCTGTAATATCTGAATCTCCATATTAACATTTCCAATTTTCTTCCACCTTCTGACTTGAAAATATTAGCAATTAAAACTATGTTTTTCCTAGAGCTTTACAAACTGAAGCTAGACAACTTGATACAAACTTCAGCAGAAAGCACTACGGCAACTTATATATAAATAGTCTTTATGCTGGTTGATACATGGAGGATTCAGAAATTTTAGTAGAACACTTTATTTAAACTACAATCCAAAAAATCTGCCAGATTATTACTTCCTTCCCACTCCAAGTGAAGATGGCTTTAAACATTATAGCTTACAAAATACCCTTGATTGGTGATTTTCAACTGGTGTGCCACAAGAGGATCTAAGGTATGCTGGAACATTTTTTAAAGGTAATGAATTAAATTATTTTTGAAAGAAGTGAAAAACACAGTAGGTATATTCTTTTTTTCTACTCTCTTTTTGATCGACATAATTTAAATGTGCCATGGAAGTTTAACTATAGTGTCAAGTATGCCATGAGATAAAAAAGGTTCAAAAATACTGCTCTAGACCTCTGTGTTTCCCTCTATTTCTGTAGAAATACTTCTTATTAAATATTTGCATGGCTAGCTCGTACATATATAGGCTTAGACCCTATCAACATTGCCACCTCCTGAAATGGGATACAACTATTTAACTGAGCTGACCTGTTTTCTCAGAACTAAGAAAATAATTCAAAAAGACAATGGGGTGTTTGTCCCAATCCATGTTTTTATTCCCCACTTTGCCAATCGCTTATCTCACAATTTCTAACCCAAATCTCTCCACAGCTCCCAATCCCACATTAATTTGTGAGGCTTTCTAAAAATAAAGTTTCAAATGGCAGACTAAAGGAAACCAAACATATTTTGCCCCCAAACATACTTCTCTGACATATTTCAAGGTGGCTATTCAGTGGGGCTATAGACATAAACAGCTCAGCAAAGCTGCCTTTCGTGGAGGGGATTTGCACCTGCAGAAAAATCTACATCAGTGAAATAAACAGCTGGGCTTACTGAGACCCTCCCTTGTCCATGTTAGGGACTAGTAACTCAACCACAGGCTATTTCTATTCTTCCTGAGGGCAGCTCCTAGATTGCCAGGGATATTGTCATCTGTACAACAAGACAGTCTTTGCTCAACATGGTTTGTTCCCTTCACCCCCACAACCTGTGATGCTACCTCCCCTAGATCCCAGCTGCCATACCAGAGGGATCAGCCCCAGGCCATTGTTCTTTGGCCTCATTTATCACTCCCAGAAATTATTTACCTCTTTACCTTCCATCTCTCCTTTCCACAGCAAAGTAGTATTTAAGAATCAATCCTCTTGCCCCTTCTTTTAGTTTTTTGTTTGTTTGTTTGTTTAGTTTCTGTTTGGTTTTGCATTTTTTTTGTTTGTTAGTTTTTGACATAAGGTTCACTTTGTGAACCTGGGCAGAGTGACATGGCATCACTGCAGCTCACAGCGACCTCAAACTCTTGGGCTCAGTGATCCTCTTGCCTCAGCCTTCAGAGTAGCTGGGACTACAGGCACCTGCTACTATGCCCTGCTAATTTATTTTTCTATTTTGAATAGAGATGGGGTCTCACTCTTGCTCAGACTGGTATTGACTTCCTAACTCAATCAATCCACCCTCCTCCACCTCCTAGAGTGATGGGATTAGCGATGTGAGCCACGTGTCTGGCCCTTTTTTATATTTTGTATGACTCTTGTGCCCATATGGATGTAAATAAATTTGTATGTTTTTTTGTTAATCTATTATCAGTTTGCTTTATAGAGTCAAATTATCAAAACATCAGGGCAAAGATTTAAACTTTCACTCAGTATGTTAACTTTTGTTTAACATATCTTACATGTATATAGAAAAGGAAAGAATATCAGCAAGATTCAGAACAAGTCATATTACACTAACCTCATTTTATATTAACAGGATTTCTAACCTGCTAGATTGTAGAATTGCTGTGGGCATTATACATTTCTAGTTTAGCAGTTAGTGTGAAGTGGTCTTTTATGCTGTTTTAAAGGCAAATCGAAATGCAAGAGCTGAATGACAGCATTGGGTAAAGTCCAAGTGGTTTTGTAACCATAAAAATGATTAAAGTGTTTAAGGGACTGATGTCAATCTGGAAAGAAGTTTCTACAGACACTCTGATGGACTTGGATTAAAATTTAAAGATAACATCATTATATTTCTGGCTTTTAAAACTCAACAGGATATTAATGCTTTGGTTGATTAAATCAAGCCTCTCAGGAAAAAATGATAGGGAAAATGTGAAAAGTTGAAATTTAATAGAGAAAGATGACATGACCTTCTCTCGGGTCCAAAAACATAATGTTAAAAATGCAAGATGGAACAAATAGTGTTTTGCCACAGCACAAGGGAACAAAATTTGTGTTCATAATAACAGTCACCAATGAGGTCTGATTGCCAAAAAAGATAATGAGCTTATGGAGTGTATTAATTAAAATATAACACCTCATCAACAGACACTCTAATTCTGAACATGATTAGACAGCTCTCACATAACGTTTGGGGAAGTGGGGGTGCCTGGCAGTAAGAAGCAGGAGAACCGATGGAGAGATGAGTAAACAGGAAGACAGGAGGATGCTTCTTGATCAAGGTGCATGAAAGGGGATCAGAGATGGCCTTTGCCTAGTGACCTATCCAACTGAGACTGCCAACTGCTAAGAGGGCACAGACACCCCCTGATCCCTCTTCGTAGGAGAACTGCACTGGGTCAAACAAGAAGTCACACTGCCCCATTTACCAGCCCCTCGTCTTCACCAACCCCTCATCCTCCTACCCAATTCCAATCCCAGGACCCACCTGCAACCCCTGAGTGCCTGACACAGAGGCACAGAGCCCAGACCCCTTACCCCACGTTGGGCCAGCTTTATGATGTAATCAACTTTCGCTTCAAAGCTGCTGAGTTATCTAGTTGTCACTTTTCCCTGAGCCCTGGACATGATACAACTTATCATGGTATAAGGATTCATAAATAATATAAAGAATACAAATAGGCAAAAGTGAAGGACCTTCTAGAAAAAAACAGTGGTAGCCCAAAATATCTTAACCCCACTAACCTCAATTAAGGTCTGTACTTCCCGGTGTTGCAGACATGCGAACCTGCAGAACCGATCTTTCTCATAACCTGGGCACTGCCTGTA
Organism: Perodicticus potto; assembly: GCA_963574655.1. Classification (NCBI taxonomy): domain Eukaryota; kingdom Metazoa; phylum Chordata; class Mammalia; order Primates; family Lorisidae; genus Perodicticus; species Perodicticus potto. The sequence continues at coordinate 69,599 of CAUYRH010060076.1, read as the reverse complement.
TCTCAGGAACTTCTTTTCTGATGGTGCCACTAAACTAATCATCTCCTTCAGCCAAATATTCATTTTTAAAATGTGATAATTTGCCCAGCAAAGTGCTCATAATACATATGCACATGCACATGTGTCCAGAAATAGAGGCACATCCACACGGATAGAGGAAACAAAACATTCTCCAGCAAGGTTTATTCTTCCTGTATGCCTCTGCCAACAGTTAGAGTTGTATCCTATTGCTTGTTTAAATGAGCCACTCAACTGAGTTTATAGCCGATGATAGGCTAAGAATACAATGTCCGAAGGACCCCAGTGTTCCTTGAAACCTAAACCCTAGCATCTATTTGAAAATGTAGAAATTACCATTGAAACTCTACTTCGCTCTAAAAGTTCCTGGTGGTCTAAGGGAGCTGAGATTCCCGAGCTATTGGAACATAATGTTTGTGTGGTCCAGCTGCCGTCTGAGGCCTCGCATGCCTTAGAAATCTAGATTTAATTAGTTTTGACCACACTCTCACCCTGAACCACCTATTCCAAGCCTAGCAAAAATCCTAATCCTCCTGCTTAGTTTCTGTGACCTTCTGGAAACTTTCTTTCTTGAGAGAGCCTAGGATTTACAGGTCGTACTTACTCCAAAGATTCCATTCATTTAGGGTATGTCTCAGAGTCCAACTGGTATGTTTAAAGGAGTCCTGACAAAGGGTTGTTTCATAGAAATGAAATGCAGTCATCACAGGTGTCACCTTTGAGCCAGTGCTGGCCACAACATGCTGGGCAGTGGCCTCGGTTCCACCATCCCCAGGTTCTCTTGGCCTTGCTGGTGTCCCCTGCACCTATGTCCCCCTCTCTAGTCCCAGGACCTCACTCCTTCCTTCTAGCCCCTACTACACTTGCACTGTGGCAGTGGAGGGCCTTGGCAGGTCTTCAGGCCTCTGTCACTTCCGTGGCAGGCAGGACTAGAGATAACCAGCACCACTGGATATTTATATTCAATTCTTCTATAGCTCTGTCTTGTCGGAGGGGGTGTTAAAGATTGGCAGGGAAAGATATATTTAGAAGATAAAGGAACGGACTGGCCGAAAGTGCACACCTTCCACAGACCGGAATGTTGAAAGAAATATACCCCAAAGCCAGAGGGGACCAGAGCTGAGCCAGGAGATTTGCAGTTGCACTAAGAAGTGGAGGTTGACCTGGTAGAGACAGACCTGTTGGGGCAGGCAGAGGAGAGACTGCAGCTGTTGATGTGTGCCCGAATGGCAAACAAGGAGCCAGGGACTACCCACCCCAAGCAGGGCCTCCTCTAGGGCTGGGGAACATGATGAGAATAGCAGGGCAGCGGAGTGAGAGAAAGATTAGAACTTCCCCAAAGACACACGGAGACACCCCTAAGGGTGAGGGCACATGCGGAGCCCACACAGAGGGGACCCTAGGCTGGCAGATGGGAAGGTCCCAGAGAGACTTGACCCAGCCGGGTGGGGCTCCTGATCTGTGTTTTACCAAACGGTCATTCCGGGAATTGGTGACACTGTGCCGTAATAAAGAGTGGCATTTTCTTCCATTTCCAAGAAAATGAGTTGGCCTTTAAGAAGTGCAGTAAAGCGAATATCCTTCTTTCTTCTTTCCTCTTCCTTTCATTCCATTTGCTCCTTCCAAGAACCTTACCCCTGGATTTGCTCATGTGTCACTTTCCTTTCACAGACATTCCACTTTTTCAATCTGTCCTTCAGCAAAGAATTGTATAAATACAAGTCTTTATTTAGCCTGTTTGCCATAATTCCCATTTGCTTTGTGCTGGCCTTGGCTGAAGCCTGAGCTGGCCTGCCCCACAAAGAGCATGGAGAACAGAGAGGGGAAAGGGCACAGCATCAACAACTCTAGAGCACACAGGCTACCCTCACCTTAAGAGGAGCGATGCTTTGTGGCTGATTTGTCGTCATGATCTTATTCATCCTATTTTCTCTGGAAAGGACGGTAATAGATACAAAGCGTCTTCTCACCCTCAGCCCTGACCACCAGCTCTTCTTCATAGTCCTCAAGTAAGCTGCTCCAACAGACTCCAACTAGCTCCCCATGTTTCTGCAGACATGGATTAGCCATGGACCAGGGCATAGAGATGGACAGACATCACCAGGTAAACATCTGAGACAACATTAGCTTTAGGTCAATAAATTCACCAGGTTGAGTTCCATAAACTATTTTTCAGTGGTACATTTCTCACAAAAGGTGGGCGTATTGTTAGGTGTTGAGCAACCAGATGTCAGCTCCTCGTGTTCCCTGGTTCTTGGTTCCTTGTACTGAAGAATGGTTATTGGTACCAAGTCGATGGAACGAATGAACAGAGCAAGCAGGCAAAGTGCCAAAATTTCATTGAAGATTAAAGCATAGCACATTCCAAAGAAGGAATAGGTCAGCCCCCAGGAGTGGTGGAAACACTGAGTTAACAAAGCTTCTCCTTTTATGCTGACTCCCTAATTTTATGTTAAGGGAAAGCTGGTGAAATATTCATTGTTTTTTCTTGGAAAAGGGTGAAGAATTTCTGGAATTGGGAGCCCTTTCCTTTTCTATCCTTGTAAGACAATTTCCAGGGTTGCCATAGTATTTGTGAACTGTTATGGCCCTGGTGGGTGTGATTTTTACTATGTTAATGACAGTAGCTCATTTAGGGACACTGCTATCTCAACTGCGTGCATGCTCTAAAAACCCTCTGTTGAGGCCTTGACAATATCTCTATTTTGTGTTTTCTCTACTTCTTTTGATTGCTCAATCCTTGGAGACTCTCTATTGTCGACCAAACATCTGGTCAGTTCTTGGGGACCCCCTTGAAACGTTATCTGTTCTTTCTTGGGAGCCCACTCCCTAGGGTCCTTATCATGTTGTTCCCAAAACAACCCAAGTCAGTATGACCACATCTATCTTTCCATGTCAGAAAGTCCCTGGGACATGGATTAGCCTCTATGTCAAGGCAGCCACCTGCAAGGTCCCGCTCCTGCAGGGTTTTGATGAGCTCCAGTCCCGTGACAACTCAGCATGACAACTCTGCCAGCATGACTCAAGCCAGTCCAAAATAGCATCTGCCATCCACCCTGCTCACATCTAACTAGTTGTCTAACCTAACGATATGACTATCTAGAAATAAAGAATAAAAGCAATCCCCCAAATTAAAATTCCTCCTTAATCAAAAGAGCAGCCTCACACCAAAAAATAGTGAAACATGTATTTTACTCTACTGAAAGGATAACCAAGTAATTTCAACATAGAACATAACAATAAGTTCTTTTTTTCGAAGTGTAATGAGATAAAGAGCTATAATTAAATCGGAAAGAATGCCCCACATGACACTCTCACAGTCTGAGGGGCCTGAGATTTACAGTCATTCATTCTGTTGTTGCTGTGCATTTGGGGAAAATACAACATTCCAGTTTTTTTTTTCCTCACTGTAACACATGGAGAGAGAGAATGTGACTTTAAATCAATAAGCAAACTCCAAATATATTTTAAAAACCAACTAACAATATTCATTCAGGACAATTTTTGAAAAAAATCAGCACAGGAAGGAAAATTGATTAGGTGTTTGCTAAGTAAAGACACCCCCAGCAGACTTTGAGGATGAGAAACAACCAGGAGGTAGAAAGGTTATGAAGGACATAATAAAAACCTGACAACAGGTCACATGATAAAGTGTAAAAAGAGAAAACGCTATAAACTTCTGAGTCTAGATCAGAGCTTTCCAACATATTGGTCATGAAACCACTTGGAGATGATGACAGATTGTACTCTCTGGACATAAAATGGTCTAAAGTATTTTTAAGTTGCTGGCAACAGAATTGCTAATGAATTTGGATATAGGTTTCCAAAGAAAAATAGTAAAAACTGATTCCGAATATTTTGGTATGTACGTTTTTCACCAGTAGTAATGGAGCATAAGAAATGTTCATCTTCATCATCAAAAAGTATAGTGGGGTTTTTTTAATGCTGATTCTCTCCTTCCCATCAGGACAAATGCTTGTGACTTCCCCTTGAATGAAGGTAGGGAAAAAGTCTGTGCCTACTATTCAGTGAAGTATCACTACAGGGAGCTTTCTGAGTCTTTGCTTCCTCTTTATAGAAACCTCTCAATAAAGAAAAAATTTTTAAGAATCTCATACTACAAAATCATTTTCAAAAAAATGCATCAAAGGTTATCTGCCTCTACTATACACTCAGAAGTTATCAGTACTCCAATCAGAACTCTGCTGCAGAGTCCATTCACATGCCTTTTCAAAAATAGATATCACACATCTATTTGCACGTGCAACTGTAGTATATAAAAAGATTAATATTGTTCATTATTGCATATACACAGTGTTTTTGACATGATTACTTGAATTAGCTATAGTCTTATTCGAATGTCATTGTCTTTCCTCAAACATTTTTGGGATTTTTCAGTATTGAAATCCAACATGAAAGAAACAGCAAGACTATTTTTAGCCAAGCTGGTTTTGGAGGTCAAAGATATTTTTATCCTAAAAACACTTTTGAACACTTACTATGTGCCAAACATTAGGGATGCAGCAGGAAATAGTTCCTGAATGAAATGTATTCCAAAATTTAAGTCAAACCTCAAAAAACCAAAAGATTCTCTAGTTATCAAGAACTTTCAAAAGAATGTACTACAGACTTAGAACCAATTCTCCCCAAGATGGTGTCCAACTGTATAAAAGCACAACAGAATCCCTGGAATAAACGGACAGCCTCCCTAGGCAACTATTTTGCACAATGATCATCTATTTTAGAGCTGTGCTTACAAATGAGGAGTATGGGATTTAATGAAAAGTGCTGCCTCTGCATCTATCCCCATTTTTTCCCGTTCCGGGCAGGCTGCCTCCACCATCACAGGAGACCCAGCTCAAGATCACCCCATCAGTCCTTTCCTCCATGAAGATTTCTCAGGCCAGATTTGTGCCCCTCCGCACTGGGGAAGCAAAAGTGAAAAGGACAATTGTCTCCTGACATTACTCTTCATTTAGGTTAGGGAAAGGCCATAAGCAGAGAAACAGAGCAAGGCAGATGCTGAGACAGGGGACATCCCCAACATTGTGGACGAATGAGGAGGGAACACATAACTAAACTGGGGGGACTGTGCATGCACAGAAATCTCACGCAGAAAAAACTAGTCAGTATCCTATGAATTTGCCAGATCACGGATGCTTTGGTGGAGGAAAGGGAGGGGGTGTCATTATCGTACCCATAGGAAAGACTCATTAACTGCTGGGAATCTGATAACCAAGTGATCGGTTTATGTGGCTTACTCCTTCAATGGAGACTTAGCTCCCCTGGAGGAAAGATGATGTCTGATTCCATTTTTCTTTTTCTGGAGGGTGGCCAGTGCCTAGCACATTGGACCTAATTAGTCCAAAATAGATGCCTTCTAGAGTGAGTGAACTGTCACTGTACTTGAAAAGATAAAATGAAACATATTAGGCCAAAATGAAAAAACAATTCAAGCGCAACCTTAAATAATGTCTCACAGGAAAAGGCCCATTTTTCTGTGCACTGCCATTTTTGAGTTTTGGTAAATAGTCATGCCAGCCAGTTAAGTATCAAAATGAAGGATTTCGTGATGCACAAACCCCACATGCTGGTTGGGAACCAGCCCCAAAGTACCCATATGTGTATCTGCACATACGATGCAGAATTTTGTTATAAGGGGCTTACAATAAGAAAAAGGAAGAGAAATGCCCAATTTGCAACAATAAAGCTAGTTGCTGTCCGATATCTATAGATGACTGCCTTTCCTTATCCTTTGAATAATCTGGTTGTTGTGCATTAGAATAAGGAGTCAGATGCAAGTAAAAAAAAATAACATAAACATTTCCCAACCAATAAAAGTGTCAGTTACAATGATAACTGATAACTCATCTCATATGCAGTGTTAGCCTTCTAAGGCTAATACTGCATATGAGATGAGTTTTCTTGGAAAAATAAATAAATAAGAAGCCTTTATCACCAAATGTCAGACTTCCAAAACCATGAAATTACTTGAGAGTGGTAATTGTAACAGCAGCTCACTTTACATATGAGGCTGAATTCACTATTTCTTGGCAATTTCTTCTTCCCAGACACAGCAATCCATCTAGGGCAATTGATCCAATCACCCTCAGCTGTCATTAAATAAAGAAAATCTGTCCTGAGCCAAATGATGAAGTCTGTCATTGGCATATATTTATTCATTTGCTCATTAATTAATGCATCCATTTATTGAATATTTACTCCTATGTGCCAAAATTACAAAGATGAATTGTAGCTGTTCCTTATCCTCAGAAAACATATGGTTTAGTAGAGGAAGACAAACGCAGGAATTAAGAAAGGCAATCAGTGCACAGAAAGCGTAGTTGTTACCCTGGCTGAGGGTCAGAGAAGAATGTCTCCATGTCCGTGGAGGGCTAATGGTGCAGGATGTCTCCAACGACAAGCAGCCTGTCCTGCTGAGACAGCCAATCCTAGGAGGGATATCCCCTCAGCAGAGGCGGCAATGGGGCAAAGGAAGCCGCAAGCAGGAAGCAGGCCTGCTCATCAGGGTCAGAACAAAGAGCTTGGGGGATAAAACCCCCCTGCGAGATGAGACTGACAAATGGCTGGGGGAAGGGGTGGATGCAGAGTAGGGCTTGACTCCCAAGGCAGTGCACTTAGCCTTGTAGAAGCCCGCCAGGGGGCGTTCCCACCTCCCTTTTAAATTTCATCTTAAGGGCACCATAGCTCAATGATTAGGGCGTTGGCCACATGCTCCAGAGCTGATGGGATTAAACCCAGCCTGGACCTGCTAAACAAACAAACAAACAAAAATAGCCTGGTGTTGTGGTGGGCACCTGTAGTCCCAGCTACTAGGGAGACTGAGACAAGAGTTTGAGCCCAAGAGTTTGAGGTTGCTGTGAGCTATGACACTATGGCACTCTACCAAGGGTGACAAAGTGAGACTGTCTCAACAACAACAACAAAAAAATGTTATCTTAAAATATAGCTGGAAGAGGATTGCAGGCCTCTCTGAGATTAACACAGCTTCACACACACCTAGAATTCACAACTGGAATCGAACAGGAGCCCACATCAGACATGCCTGCAAGGAGTAACATTCGAAATACAAAAAAAAAAATTCGGAGTACCTTCAAAAACATCAGGGGTGGCGGTGCCTGTGGCTCAAGGAGTAGGGTGCCGGCCCCATATGCTGGAGGTGGCGGGTTCAAACCCAGCCTCGGCCAAAAGAAAAAAAAAAACTGCAAAAACATCAGTGGTGTAACAGAAACAGAGGTAGGCAGTGGAAACCATCCAGATTTTAAAAAGCTAAAAAGACAGGTGATGAATGTAAGGGACGGGAAAGGTTCTAAGGTCACAATGGGGTTGATGGCAACTTGGAACGTTGGAAGATGACCAACAAACTAGAGAAATGACTATGTCGGAGCCGCATTGGTTGAATTATTGATATTGTGAACCCTACTGTGGTTATGTAAGAGAACATTTTTATTTTTAGAAAAGGAACATTGGAACCTTTAGGTGACAGGCCATGCTCTAACATACTTAAAGTGGTTAAAAATATACTGTGTGTCTGTTTGTGTGTGTGTGTTGTGTGAGCACACACACGCATACATGCATATAAGTACATGCACACGGATATTTGTGTTTACATAGAGAGAGAAAGAATGGGAAAGCAAGTGGAGCAAAACTTTGACATGGGTTAAACTTGAGTAAAATGTATATGGGTTTTGTTTATATTATGTTTACAACCCTTCTGTCTGTGAATTGTTGAGATTACATCTAAATAAAAAGTTTAAATCAAATAGGCCGGGCACAGTGGCCCAGTTCTGTAATTCTAGCATTGTGGGAGGCTAAGGCTGAAGGATCGCTTGAGCTCAGAAGTTCAAGACCAGCCTGAGCGAGAGGCTGTAGTATTTGTACTAAAAATAGAAATATTATCCAGGCATCCTGGCAGGCACCTCAGCTATTAGAGAGGCTGAGGCAGGAGGATTGCTGGAACCCACGAGTTAGTGGTTGTATGAATTAGACTGTTGCTATAGCACTCCAGCCTGGACAACAGAGTAAGACCCTGTCTCCATAAATAAATAGTTAAAAAAAACTCTGGCACCTCTGAGACAGCAAGACAAATCCCTCCTCTACCTTCTCCTTAGACTATTCAATGTTAAGATGAAGAGAAGGAAGACATGATTATCCTCTTCCAATGAATGAATATATTTTCTTTTACTTACGAATTTTCTAATAACATTTTCTTTTCTCTAGCTTACTTTAGTGTCAGAATACAGTATATAATACATATAATGTATAAAAAATGTGTTAATTGTTTATGTCATTGGTCAGTCTTCAAGTCAACAACAGGTTATTATTATTGAGCAATCAAAGGTTGTGTACAGATTTTCAAGCTGGCGCTTCTAACAGCCTCGTTGTTCAAGGGTTAACTGCACAAATTCATACACACTTAATACCCACTCCCTGCTGGTGGTCACACCCTGTCTACTGTGCTCTTCTTACATGTGGGCAGGCCCTTTTAGCCAGTAGAATATAACAAAGATGAGAGGAATTTGCAGACAAAATTAAGATCCCAAATGAATTGATTTCGTGTCTCACCATTAAGTATAAAGTTAGCTATAGTTTTCGGGGTTTTTTTGTAGACACTCTTTATTATTTTGAGGATGTCCCTCTATATTCCTAGTTTGGAATCTAATAAGAATGGGTGTCACATATTTTCAAATTCTTTTCCTGCATTGATTAATATGATCACATGATGTTTCTACTTTAGGTTTGGTGTAATGGATTACACTAGTTAATTTTAGGATGCTGAATCAGTCTTGCATCCCTAGAATAAATCCCCCCTTTTTCAGGGTATATATTTTTCTCATATATTGCTAGATTCTAATTACTAATGTTTGGTTGAAGATTTCTGTATACATGTTCATAAGAGATATTATTCTTTTTTCTTCAGATAATGTTTATTTCTGGGTTGGGGTATTAGAGTAATGCTGGCCTCATAGAATAAATTTAAATGTATTCCCTCTGCTTTTATTTTTCTGGAGGAGATTGTAGAGAATTATTGCCATTTCTTCCTCATATGTTTGGTAGAGTTCTCCAGGGAAACACTCTGAGTGACCCTGGTGCTTTCTGCTTTGGGGAGTCATTAGCATTGATCTGATTTTTAACATAGATATAGCCCAATTCAGATTTCTACTTCACCTTGCGGGAATTTTGATAGAATGTGTCCTTAAGGGAATTGATCCATTTAGTTGCAGTTAACTTTGTGGGAATAGAGTTGTTCATAATATTCCCCTATTATCCTTTTAATGTCCATGAGACCCATCGTAATGCTCGCTCTTTTGTTTCTGGGATTAGAAATTTATGTCTTCTTTCACTTTTGGTTGCCCCTCCTAGAGGTCTATCAATTACATTGATCTTTTCAAGAAAGAACTTTTGCTTTTGCTGCCTTTCTCTGTTAATTTTGTTTTCGAGTTCATTGATTTCTGCTCTTTCTGTTCTAATTTCTATTCTTTTTTTTTTTTCTGCTTGTTTTCAGCGTATATTCTTCTTCCTTTTCTAATTCCCTCAGGTGGAAGCTTAAGTTATTAATTTTAGAACTTCGTTTTCTTCTCTTCATTTTTAAAAATGGATTTTGTAGCGTGTAAAAGAAAATAAGGATGTGCATTATACATGGGTGGTATAACTGGAGAGTGGGAAAGCCCTGTGGGCCTCCAGGGGCTGTGGCACCCTCCCCACTGAACCTGCAGTGTGCACAGGGTTCCAGTTCTGGAGGATCCCAGATCTGGTGGGAGTAGACAGGAGTGGCCTCCCCCTGACAACCATAATGACGAGAGAGGACGGAAAGGTGGACCAAGGTCATGTGGGGCAAGGCCTAAAACCTGAGGCCTGGCTGCATGGAGCAGACCAGGCATTCTGCACAGGCCCCAGGGACCCGACTGGCTGCATGTGGACTGAGCCGCTTCAGAATCTCCCACCCGCTAGCCATGCATGGCCATCACGTCCAGGGCCCCCACTGTGGCGGAGAAGGAAGGGCTCTCAGGAGAGAGGGAGAGAGCGCAGCCTTCACAGAGTGGGTGCTGCAGGACAGGGATATGATTTTCACATTTACCAAAGGAGCATTAGCCTTCTGCAGATGTGTCTTTTCTGGGCAAGAGCATTCTACGTTCTCTAGGGAAGTTGTCCTGAAAGTTGGGGCCAAAAACATGGGTGTGCTTTATACAAGGCAGCATTTTACATGACAAAATGTGATATTTATCCACTAACTGCGGTTGAGTCACATACACATTAGGGATTGTTATGTCCTCTTGGAGAACTGATCCTCTTATCATTAGGTAAGGCTCCTCTTGGCCCCTGATAATTTTCCTTGCCTTCATGTCTGCTTGGTCCAAAATTAATGTGGCTACTCCAACTTTCTTTTTGTGTGTGTGTTATCATGATGTATTTTTTCTCTATCCCTTTACTTTTTATCTGTATATGGGATTACATTTAGAGAGATTGTTTTTTTAGACTATATACAGTTGGGTCTTGTTTTTGTTTTTTTAATCTACTCTGTAAGACCTTGTCTTTTATTTAATGTATTTACGAGCATCATTTACACTTAAAATGACTATTGATATAGTTGAATTAAGATCTGTCATATTTGTAACTATTTTCATTCATTGCACTTGTTCTTTGTTGCTGTTTTTAATCTTCTCTCTTTTTTGCCTCTGAAGTATTGTATATTACTTCATTTTCTCTCCTCTTATAGTATACCAACTATACCTCTTTTTAAAAAATGCTTGAGGTCGCCCCACAGGTTGCAATGCCCATTTGCTACTAACATTAGTTCACTTGCAAGTACAGGTCGACTATTTCTTATCCCAAATGCTTGGGGCCAGAAGTGCTTAAAATTTCAGATTTTTTTTAAAGTTTTGGAACATTTCCATTATACTTGCAAGTTGAGCATCCCAAATCTGAAAATCCCAAACCTAAAATGCTCCAGTCAGGATTTCCTTTGAGTTTCATGTCAGTGCTCAAGGGGTTTCGGATTTTTTCATATATCAGATTTGGGGTTTTTGAATTTGAGTTGTTCAGCCTGTAACCCTGTACCACTTCAGCATAGCCCAAGTATCTGATAACAAAATATTCTCAGTTCCTCCCTCCAACCCTTATAAATACTGTTGTTATTTGTTTCACTTATACATGAGCTATCATCACCCAAATTTATGCTGCTGCTATTTTGAGCAAATAGTTCTCCATCAGATCAATTAACTTAATCTAATCAAGAAAATTAAAGATTTTATTTAACATCATTTATTCTTTGTCTATTGCTGCTTATTTCTTTGTGTAGATATAATTTTCTGACCTTTACATAGATCTGATTTTGTGTTTGTCTTCTTTCTGAAGTTCTTTCAATATTTTTTACATGTCAGAGTAGAGGCAATAGATTCACACTATTTTTATTTGTTCAAAAGTATCTATTTCTTTGTCACTTTTAAATAAATTACCAAAATTGTCACTTTTGATAATATCATGAGGGTTTGGGAAGTTTTCTTGCTGACTTTGCAGATTTGCTGACAAGACAATATTTTATTTTATTTTATTTTATTATTTTCAGACAGAGTCTAACTCTGTTGCCCTGGGTAGAATGCCATGGCATCATAGCTCACATGAAACTCAAACTCCCAGGCAATCCCCTTGCCTTAGCCTCTTAAGTAGCTGGGACTACAGGCACCCACCATGACACCTGGATAGCTTTTCTATTTTTAGTATAAACAGTTCTCACTTTGTTCAGGCTAGCCTAGAACTCCTGAGCTCAGGAAATCCACCTGCCTCATGCTCCCAGAGTTCCGGGATTACAGGCTGAGCGATGAGCCCAGCCTGCAAGCTGTAATTAATGAGCTTAATGCTTTGGGGCCACCTGTAGGGAACTACGCTCAGGAGCTGTGGCCTCAATTCTGTATGGAATTCTGCCAGTCTTCACGTGTGCTCTGATGGGGTTCAGGACATGCAGCTCTAAAACATGGAACCTTGGCATCTGAGAAAACAGAAAGCAGAAAATCTCTTTCACTTGCCCCTGCCCTGTGCAGTGAAGGGAGGAAGGATTTTCTGAACTTCCCTTGATGCAGGTGGTAAGTTTCTCCTGTGAGTGGTGCCTTCCCTGTACCCCAAGGAAGGCAAGGTGCTTATCACTGTAGATACAGGGTCACAGAAAAGAATCCCAACAAAAAGGCCTTGCTGTGACTCCTCCAGTTCATGACCATTAAATCATACTTTTTTTCCCAATTATACTTCTCCAGAGTATCCACTCCTTCATCAAATCTATGACAAAAAATATAATTTTACTCATTTCTTTGCGTTTTTGTCTCCTTATGGAGGCTCCTATGTCATGTGAAACATGTTAAATAAATTTGTATGCTTTCCTTCTCTGGATCTATTTTTCAAACTTAGAATGAGTTAGACTCCTCAGCTAGGGCTTGGAAGAGTGCCCCTCCCTCCCCAGAGGAGCTCAGCTCAGCTGATGGAGTGCAGCCCTGTGAGGCCCGGAGGAGAGGACACACACCCAGACTCCTGACCCAGGGACGATATGAGATAATAACCGTATCGCTTCAACTCACTAAGTTTGCAGCAATAGAAAACTCCCCAAGGGTATGTGTATTTGTGAACTGAATGAGTGTGTGTATATGTGTGCAGACACATAACTGAAAAGGCTTGTGTGTACATATAATGTCTCCAGAAGCTGTGAATGGCAGGTACTTACCATGAGCACTGGAAGCTGTACAGACTGGAACCATAGGGACTACAGAAAGATAACTTGCATTGTCTTCCTATTTAAAATATTTGATGGTTTAAATTATGTAAATGCATCACCTATACCCCCCCCCCAAAATTTTAATAGCATGGGGCGTGGGTGCTATTTCAAACAAGCCCTCTGTGCTTGCCACACGCGCCCTCGTGATCCTGTCTTTGTCTGAATTCCCTGGAGGAGGAGGAGAGAAGGAATGAGACTGAAAGCCCCTTCATTTCTAAAGATTTTCAAGCCAATAAAAGGATTGCTAGGGAAACGGAGAAACAAGAATGGCAGAAATGAAAATACCTCACTGGGCTACAAATGAAGGTGCGGTTCATGGATAAAAGTTTTGTTGTAAACATGAAGGTAATTCCAAGCAGTTTTTCACACTTTATGGTTTGAAAGGATAAATTTATATTATTTTGTCCCCAAATTTTCTAACTGGATTTATGCCAAATACTGGACAGCATCATCTCCACATTTATCCCACATCTATTTAAAGAAAGTTATTTATTCTAGTGGAAACTGGGTCGAGCTAAACATGTGGTACTTCAATGTAAAACATTTTTGGAGAGCTGCAAAGAACCGTTTATCTGTTGATATAAGTGTGATTCAAAATGTAAAATGTATGAGGCACAGCTATAAAGTAGCAAGCCTGAATTTTCTTTCTCTCTCTCTCTTTTTATTTTTATTTTTTTAAACAAATGGGCTTAAGTTCTAACAAGCCAAGGGATTCTGCTCCCTTCCCAGGGCCGCCTTGAGGGGAAGCGAGCTTCATTCTGCTGCTAATTAGGTTTTTACATTGTCTATTTGAAAGTTGTCCTTAAACTTGCAGCATGTTTCAAGGTGCCTTGATTGCTGTCCATCCTTCAAAAATGTATTTAATATTTGTTCTTGAGACGTGTTCATGTGTGCTATGGGTGGCTTTATTATCACAAAGCTTACTAACACTGAAATGACATTCGTATTCATTTTTATAAGTCAAGGTAGAATATTTTAAGTAAACTAGCAGGGGAAAAATTAAAGAGTGTTCTATAGGGCCTCAGAGATTTTTCTTATTGCAAAGTATAATCACTTGTCAGCTTGCTAAAATTTCTTTGCCTTGATTACAGGCAGCAGTACAATTTTGTGTGTGTAACAAATAATTGTCTTGATTATAGGTATCAGTAGAACATTGTGTAGGTAAAAACTGACTTATCCTGGGTCTCTTTGGAAAATGGAAACATTTGAAATTTAAATACATTTATGGAATGTACCTGCTCTGTCCTTTACTCCTGGATATTATTTACGTTACCAAAAGCAGATCTCCCCTTCGGAAAAAAGGCTTACCTCCACAAGAGAAGGGCAATCTGCAGATTAGAGATTTTTCTAAGCATGTTTTCCTCATCTCCATCAGTTTAATGTAGTGTAAAGAACAAGAATTCTAGAGTCAGACCTTCCTGAGTTGTGCCACTCAATAGAATATGAAATTGAGCAAGTTGCTGAGATTGTCTCAGCCTTAGCACCTGAGGGCAACGCTGTTGGCCTCTCAGGATCAGCACGAGGATGAAGGATGATCACAATGTGAAGGGTATGGCACACAGCCCATGGTCCATACCTGGCAGCTCATACTGCTCTGTCTCGTGTCCACAGTTTATGCGGTCCGGGTTGGTCTGCCATATTCCCAGTTTCCTGATGTGAAATTACAACTGTAGTATTTTCAGAAACACTTGGGTTGTCATCACTTTCTTCATTTGGTACTATCTAAAGGAAGCTAATGGTTGGCTCACACCTGTAATCCTAGCACTCTGGGAGTTGAAGGCAGGAGGATCACTTGACCAGGAGTTCAAGACCAGCCTGAGCAAGAGCAGGACCCCATCTTTACCAAAAATAGAAAAATTAGCCAGGTGTGGTGGTGCGCTTCTGCAGTCCCAACAACATGGGAGGCTGAGGCAGGATAATTTGAGTCCAAGAGTTTGAGGAGGCTGTGAGCTAGGATGATGCCACAGCACTCTGTCCAGGGCAGCATAGCAAGACTCTGTCTCAAAACAAACAAACAGAAAAAACAAAATAAATAAATACATACATACACACATAAAAATAAAGATAGCTAATGGTGAAATATACATGTTGGAGGAGTTCTTGAATCAAGATGGACTTACCAAGACTTACATTCATTCTTTAAAGTCATGAATGCATGGCTTACCTCAAAATGTAGCTTAATGCTCCCAAGATTACATTTATGAGGAAAAAAAAACAGTATGTGACCTTGAATACCTGCAGATCTTGTCAAAGGAATTTTATCTATGGTTTCATAATTATAATTTATAATTTTTAATCAGTTTACAAAGATGCCTTAAGTTTTTCTCAGCTGTAAAGGTAGGTACATACCCACATCATTCCAGGTATTAAGGTCTTCTTGCAAGAAAACACAGGGAATAAGAAATAATACGACGTCATCTCAGTGAGACTGAAGAAAATTGATCCTTTCCCAGTGTAGACTATGATTCCAGTGAAGAGGCACAAAAGTAGCCTTATACAAATCATTACACATTTACTGTTTCCCAAACTGACTTTAAGAGACAGTGTTCATTTACATGCATGCATGCATTCTGTTTTTAAAATATGCAACTTTTATTTTTATATTGCAAAAGTAATATTTTTTTATTAAATATTAAAATAAAGAGTTAGAGAGAAGATACAGAAAAGCCAAGTGTAGAGAAAATAATCCATAATCCATCCTTGAGCCTACTACTGACACTTTTAGCCTTAATATTCTTGATGTTATAATTTGTTTTAAAATAGTTCTGTGCTGCAGAGCTATTTGATAACTTAATTTTTTCCAGTGAAATATGCAATCAACATCTTTTCATGTCAAGAAATAGATTTCTGCAAGCTATTTTAGTAGCTGCCTATTATCCTATTATATGACTATACCATAATTTTATCTAACCAATATTTTATCACTAGAGATTTAGGTTGTTCTTTTTATCTTCTCCTCTCAAACATGGTGATATAAAAGAACTTTATATACACTTTGTGATCTTGCTTTGTTGTTGGCTCAAGAGACCTTGAAATGCCTGTTGACAGCTCCCTGCCTGGGGGCTGCCAGGTCGACACCACCAGCACTGCTGAAAGGCCTGTGTATTCCCATCCCCATTCCACGGTGGGCTGTCCTTTTGTTTTCAACTTTGAGCTCTTACAAGGAAAAAATTGATTCTGCTGTTTAGTTAGTCTTTTCCCAGTTACTAACAAGGCCTGTCTGCACTTATTTTATTATGTAAATTATCTTCACACCACTTCTAATTATGGTATGCATCATTTTCTTAATTTATATATACTTTTAATATGTTAGGGACATTGACCTATTACTTTATGTTACAATTTCATACCCGTTTTTCATTTGACCTTCATTTTCATATAATTAGATTCATTCTAAATTGTTTAATGTTATGCTATTAAATTTTCTGCTATACTTTAAAGCAGCATAACTATAGTCACCCTACATATATGAGCAATTTAAATCCTGGAGGAAACATATTTTGAGGAGAAATCTCAGAATGAAGTACCAAGGTGACACCTATTATCAAAGAACCTGGAGCTTTGCCAAAATATACCAACTCTGTTATTTTTTATAGAGAGAAAGAGAGATTTGCTGTAAGGCTCAAACTTTTGCAGAGCAAGCAAATGAACATACATAATAATACTCTCTATAGATCTGTGATAATCCTTTGAGTACATATTGAACTTTCTGCAAAGCAGCTAAATGAGTTTCTAGGATTTAAAAATGCCTAATACATTAATCTGGAAACATAGATGTATATCTGGCCAAACAAAAGAATGCTTAATAAAATTTTTAGCAGAGAAATTAGCATCCAATATCTTCAGTAAACCCTAAAGTTGCATAGACCATAAATGGTAAACAGCTCAACTTTCCAGTGCATCTGGATCCAAGATGGTAAATGTATAAATGCCAGGAAGTCACTCCATGCAAGCCGTTTTCTTTTAATTGAATGGCCTTGTTATGTGTTCAATTTCTTCAAAGCATAGAATTCTTTTGGTTTAAAACACAAGTATTTACAAGGCTTTGGCTTAATGATTTATCATGGTAGATAGGCAGCAAAACATAGATGTTAATTCCAAATGGCCCAGGAGCGACACTGGCTGGGCATTTTGCTCATGCTGGACATCTTCAAATGACACCTGGTTATTTGCTGCCATTGATCATTGGTGACCAGTGTCACCTGGTCATCACTCTTTCTTTCCAAAATGCAGGTGGAAGCTTTAGAAGCAGATCTCTGCAGGTTGGATTCCCTTGACCCAGCTAACCTGCTAGGAATGATGGGGGTAAAGAAAAAACAATAACCTGAGCTGTTAATTTAGGCAAGGTGAATGTCACTTGTAAACCTACAAAACTGGAATAAATTATACTCAGAGAAGTACTTCTCTTTACCATTATGCCCATCTAGACAATCTAAGATCATACACTAGAGTAATTACTTATAAAGCAGGCATTGATTTCATTCTTTTTTCTAGCATGAAACAAGGTGGCATAAGAAATTATGGTTCACTACTTTGTTTATATTAATTATATACAGACACTGGAAGATGATAGCGTAAGATTGATTGTAATTGAGCCATAAATTTAACACAGAGCAACATCATCCATTTACCTGGACAGCTCTTTGCTGAAATATATTTCTCGAGCTGGAATGGGAGGGAGAGGACCTACAGATAACAAATGATAAATGTCTCCTACCTTTGGCCAAGTGAAGAAATCCTCAATGTAAACTGGTTGGTGTCCACTCAGCTAGCAGTTATTCTCCTGTGATATAAATCCTGTAAAATTTGAGTTTCTGAAGGACTATTTGTCACTCAAGAATTCTGTGTTTGGCAAATATGCCTAAGAGATTTCTAAATTCTTAGAAATAAAATAGTTTTTACAGCAATCTCAGTATAGTACCCAGCTATTCGAGCATCCTCCATCCCTGTGAAGCAATGTAAGGAATCAGCAAGAGAGGGTCCCCTCCACAGCCGGCATGAGGCAGAGAGGCCCTGAAGCCGCCGTGGACTACAGTAGCTAAAGAAGAACTTGAAAGGGAGCTTGGGTGTGGGTCACAAAGACTAAAACAGCTGTGCCCCTGCAGCTTGGTTAAAATCTGTAACCAGCACAACTTCAACTTGTTACAGAGAAAGTTGGAGACAGCAGGCTGAAAGTAGGAGGATGGTAGGAGGGTGAACACACGTTCTTCCAGCTTCTTGTCAGTAAATCTCTACCCATAGGATGAGGAGGAGATGCCCAAAGGGCAGGGTGGGTCATGTTGGAAATGTGGCCTTAGCAAATGGGTCAACCAGGAAATGACTGGGGGGCTTTGGTTTATGAATGTATACAGGCCACAGGTTTATGAATGGTATGTCCAGGCCGAATAGAAATTGATCTGACTATAGTTCAAGTTCAGGTACTAAAACAGAGAACATTTGGAGGGATGATGGCGCATTGGTGGTCTCTAAGGCAGGCTTTGAGTGAAACTGGCAATGCCACCCAAAGACCTGTGATTCCCATTTGACCTAGAGTTGAAAGTAAACATATGAGCCACCATGTGTCTAATTTGAAGTACAATCTATAGGAGGTCTGTGTGTGAGCAGTTGTGAGCAGGAAGTGAGTGTCCCCTGATCCCTCTCTCTCACACCCACTTCACGCATCCCAGGGGCTCGGGGGTGGTGCCAAGTGAAGCCCATCACTACTCTTGGGGAGGACCTGGGAAGCTGCAACCCCAGGGCATGTGCCTGGGAACAGAGATCACCAAAAGCACATGTGCTTTCATGATCTGAAACATAAATGAAATGTCAGTTTGAAAACTCAAGTCAGATGACCCTAACTGTACATCAAGTCAGTGAAACCATAAAGAAAATAAATACTTTCAATGACTCTAAAATATGGGAATTTTACACTGTATTCACATACACACATGCACAAAGGAATTGTAAGCCCACATTTACTAATTATAGTTATTAACATACTGGTGTTACTTTGAAATTAACATATACACATGTGAAGTAATATGCATTTATGCAAATATTTGTTAGATTATTAAGCGATCAACGTTTTCAGTGTAAGAGAAAAGACATATAAATATAAAATCAATAAAAAAACTATAATCGAAAATTTGAATTACAAACATAGTCATGGGGTCCTGATTTATTTTTTTGTTCTTATGAAACAAAGACATATTTCCCAGCCTCTGTCAGTTGGAAAGGCCAAGAAAAGGTAATGACAATCTAGTAGCACTTAGCAACCCTTGCACACAAAAGTGACCTCTGACTACAGTTTCCCACTGGAGAAATAATGCTGAGCCTGTGCTAGGAAATGCTTGGGTCACTACAAAAGTTTTGAGATGACCATGTTATGGTCCATTATTTAACTTCCAAGAAACCATTAACAGTGTCCTTTCTGATTTACCGGCATAGATTTCGACTTGTTCAGCTTATCCTTATTGCTGGGAGGGCTTGATTTGTTTCAGTCTGTGTGGATTTTACATGTCTTGATTTTTATGTATCTCAAAACTTTCATAATGACCCATGTATACAAGATAAAATGAGAACACCTTGTGGCGGTTAGAAAGCAAGAGGGCTACCAACACCCACTGGGGTCACATCAAGGACTCAGCTTGGAGAAGTTCCCCCAAATCAGAATGAGCTAGTCTGAGCATCCAAAACCAGTAATAATACTTATATCTGCAATGGATTAAAACATCAAATCCATGAATCTCATGTGTTCATACGGATCTAAAAAGAAAATCATTGGTTGTTTTTGGAAGCTGTTAAGACACAGCTCATTATTTTGAAAACTGGTAAATAAAGGGAAAGGATCACACATGTATGATCCATTTTCCATACGAATAGACTGATGGTAGTAGTAGTTGATGGTGGAAAATATAGCACAGAAAAATTTTAATTATTATTATTTTGTTAACATGAAATTTCACATTGTATCAAAGTTTATTTGTAGAAACAATTGGAAATCAGAATACTGAAAAATCAATATTTCATTATACACAAAAATTTCCTTATTTTTTTTTTTTTGAGACAGAGTCTCACTGTGTTTCCCCACACTAGAGTGCTATGGCATCAGCCTTGCTCACAGAAACCTCAAACCCCTGGGTTCAAGTGATTCTCCTGCCCCAGCCTTCTGAGTAGCTGGGAACACAGGTGCCCATCACCACACCTGGCTAATTTTTCTATTTTTAGTAGAGACAGGGTCTCTACAATATGGCGGCTCATGGCTGTAATCACAGCACTGTGGGAGGAGCCTGAAGTAGGAGGATCACTTGAGACCAGGGGTCCAAGAATAGCCTGGGCAACATAGTAAGATCCCATCTCTAAAAAAAAAAGAAGAAGAAGAAAAGAAAAGAAAATCCTCACTATTAAGCTAGTTATATTCAGATTAATATGAGAGCAAAAATGATTATGTTACATTGCTTAGATTTCTAAGATAAGCTTTAAGTTGTGTTGACACAATTAAGATCTTCATCTAGGAGGCGTGCTTTGCACCCTCACAATGTGTTCATCAGGTGAGAGCTCACCAGTATCCCACCCTCCTCTCCTTTCCTCATTCCTTCCTCCCCGTCCACTTGAATATATTTGTGTTATTCTCTTGTACAGACATGTAGTTGTTTTTCTATTAGATTCATATTAGTATTGAGTACACTGTATACTTACTTTTCCATTCTGTAATACTTTACTAAGAAGAATATTTTTCTACTTTATCCAGGAAAATACAAAAGATGTAAATTCACCATCTTTTTTATGACTGAATAATATTCCACATAATAAATATACCACAGTTTGTTAATCCATTCATGGGTTGATGGGCCTTTAGGTCATTTCCTTGGCAATTGTGAACTGAGCCTCAATAAATACTCTAATGCAAACATCCTTGGGATTAAATGATTTATTTACCTCTGGGCGGATTCCTAGTAATCAAATTGTGGGGTCAAATGGAACCTCTACATTTAGCTCCTTGGGGATTCTCCAAACTTGTTCCAAAGAGGTATTAATTAGTTTGCATTCCCACCAACAGTGTTCCCCTCTCTCCACATCCATACCAGCATCTGCAGCTTTGGGACTTTGTGATGGAGCCTATTCTTAGGGGGTTAGGTGATATCTCAAGGTGGTTTTGATTTGCATTTCTCTGATGATTAGGGACCATGAGCATTCTTGTCTTTTTCAGAGAAAGTTCATTTCATGTCTCTTGTCTAGTGATAGATAGATTGTTTGCTCTTTTTTTCTTGATTAGTTTGAATTCTCTATAGATTCTAGTTATCAATCCTTTGTCATATTTGTAACCTGCAAATATCTTTCCCCATTCTGAAGTTTGTCTGTTTGCTTTGATTGTTGTGTCCTTAGCTGAAGAGAAGCTTTTTATCTTAATTAAGTCCCATTTATTTATTTTTGTTGATGTTGCCATTACTGATGTCTTCTTCATAAAATCTTTCCTAGGCTGATATAATCTAGTGTTTACCCCAAGCTCTTCTCTAGAATTTTAATTGTCTCATGTATTAGATTTAAGTATTTTATCAATCGAAAGTCAATTCTTGTTAAGTGGTGAGAGGTGAAGGGTCAGGTTCAGTCTTTTACACCTGGTTGTCCAGTTCTCCCAGCACCATTTATTGAATAGGGATTCTTTTCTCCAGTGTATACTTTTGTTTGGTTTATTGATGGTCAGATACAAATATAAGGTTGGTTTGTCCCTGTGTTTTAAATTCTGTTCCATAGATCTATGTCTCTATTTTTGTGCCTATACCATGTTATTTTAACTGAAGAAATTTAATTATTAAGTGATGAGATTAGAAAGCCACCACTTCATCGCTTCTAATGAGTTGGTGGATTTAGGTAATTTTCATCAATGGCTATGGAAACCACTTGATGAAAAGTTAAAGGGCAACTTTAGAATGTTGAATTAGGCTAACAACATTATAATCCACTGCTCAAACACACCTGGTAGAGGTAGGCTGCCAAGGTCTCACAAGCCTTGTGTAGGATGCAACTGGAAGCCTCTGCCACCACCTGAGATGGAAGAAAGTGCTTAATGCCAATCCAACCTCTGGCTATAACCACAGGCATGAAGCAACCATTAGACTGCAGAAAGTAGCCAGTCCTACTCTATGTCAACCATGTCACTGCCATCATCTAGTAGGTGGTCTGGCAACAAAATAGGTAGAGAAGGAACTATTACGGGGGAAAAAGGAGACGTTAAGAGACATGCCAATTCAAAGCTACCTAGGAACCCTTGTGGCCCTAATTCAAATAAAACAACTCTAAAAAGAAAGTTTTCAGGAAAGTGGAAATTTATTCACAGACCAGGTATATGATAATACCAAAGGATTATTATAAGTTTCGGTGGGTGTGAAAATGTTATGGTTATGTTTTAAACCCTCACCTGTTAAATAAACATACCACTGTATTTATAAACAAGAGGATATTATGTCTGGGGTATGGCTTATAACACGAGAGGGGCATGGGGGAGGGCTGGATGCCTGAGGGGGTAAAATTGCAACAAGATGAGCAAAATGAATTGTTGAAGCAGCTGGTGGGACAGGGGTTTCATGAAAGTATCCTCTACTTCTGTGCATGTCTGAAAAGTTTTATGAATAGAAAATAAGAAGGAGAAAGCCAATCGTCAATTCTAAGCCACACTGCTCTCCTGACAGCAGAAAAGGGCCCCAGAGATTCGGAATTTTAACAGTCAACAATGCTTCTGGCCCCATCCAAGAAAGATGTTTGGTTACAGCCAGCATCTCTGACAGCACCATTCATTCAGAAACCATGATCTGAGTCCGCTGGACCCCAGAGTTTCTCTGAGACAGACCAGGTTATCAGCTCTTGCTAAACCACAGGAAATTTGAAAATTTTCACCCATCCCCCAAATGAGTAAGTCATATTTTGATTGTGTCTGCCACAGTCTTCTGAGGGATCTTAATTATATGGCATGGCAGAGCGCACAGCAGCAGTGAAGGGAAGGCACCAGCCCTCATCCCCAGGAAACTCATTTCAGTAAGAGGAAAAAAAGGCAATAAAGTTGTCATTGCAATAATGCTTCACCTTGTGAAGTGTGGATGCCTCAATACCGGGATATGTTTTTTGTTTAGTAAATTATCCCTTTGTCTGCTAAGAATAGAAACCACAGCTGTTTAGACGTGCCAGGGAAAGTTGCTCATTTCTTTCAAAAATATTTTCTTTCCTCACGAACTCACCTAACTCTGGCAGGTGCTGGTCCAAATCTTTTTCTAGTCCTCCAATTAGCTGCAATTAAACTTGTACTAATGCTACAGTAATGAAACCTGTTTGCTTATAGTTTGTAAGAACTATGGTTTTTCCTATTATTATTCTTCCATTCCTGAGAGTACAGGCTCTGGGAAGCCATCTCAGGGGCGATGGTTCATTTTACGTTTTTTGGATGAGGTTAACATTTAAATTGGTGATCTTTGGGGAAGCAAATTGCCCTCTGTAACGTGGGTGGGCCTCAAACAATCAGTTGAAGGTCCAAAAAGAACAGAAAGACCAACCCACAAAAACAAAAGGGAATTCTCCAGCAGAGGCCTCCAGAGTCTCTCTGCACTGCTGGGTCTCCGGGGCCTCTAGCCTGCTGGTCCCCACTGCGGAATATGAGCTTCCCAGCCCTTCCACAATCACACAAGCCAATTCCTTATATAAATCACATATGAATATTTACATCATGTGTATAATACATGCAAATATGTGAAATCCCAATTCTACTAGTAAAAATCTGGGAATTTAATTTTACAGAACTGCATGACTTAAAAATAAAGTGAATTTCTCCTAATTATTTGCAAGTTTATATGTATTTGTATACATGTATATGTCTTATTTGTTCTGCATCTCTGGAGAATGCTAGTACACAAGGAGAAAGAAAACAGTTCATTTGCCTTAAATGTTCAGGTTCCTTACCTCACCACCTCAGACCTCACAGCATATAGAAATGCTGGGAAATCAGTCATGTTCCTGGGTAAATCCCCCCAGTATGGGTTTTGTATAGAGACTGGGCCCTTTACCTGCCACAGTGCAGACGCTGTGGCTTTGCATGTGGCTCCCCACACCGACAGCATGTCTTATCTCAGCTTCTTCTTTGTTGACAAGCATATATTATGGTGGTTGTTTTAAGTAATATGCGCTTACCTTTTTAAAGAAAATTTTAATCTTCAAATCAGGAAATATAAATCTAACTTCTCATTTAACTTCCACTAATTACTTGCTGTGCAATTTGGGGGCACCTTAAACACTCTGTGTGAGTTTCCACAACACCAGCATTCTTAAAATTCCTCCTTCAGAGGTTTATTGTGAGGATAAATGCAAAATTGTAGGGTCCCAGGATGGAATGCAGAATGTCACCAAACAATCTGACTGTATTGCTAATACACCACCGTCTCACTACTATGTGACTGCAGGAAAGAAAAGGTGCTGATCCAAGGCCCCTTGAAACCTGTACGAGCAAAGCAAAGGAAACTGTACTGAGTACTGCATGAGGGGGGTGATGTCCCACAGAGGCCAAGTTCACATTTTGACACTGCTATACATGTACATTGGAACTGAACAAATAAGTTGATTAATGGCAAATGATCGGGATTTACAGATAAGCAAGGGGAGGAGGTTAGAATGATCCCCGTGGTGATAGAATGGAGTTAGACACAACAATATGAACTCATTTTTAGATTAACATAGACACAGAGGGTCAGCTACAGAAGTAGTTATAGACGTGCATATATGGGCTCAGTACTCACATCTACTTCCTGGCCCAATCCATTGAAAGGGCCATGAGTCCCCAGGTGCACCAGTGCATCCAGCACCCATGGCTTGGTGTCTAGTACTATTCTCCAGTAAAAGGAATCAGGGGTCTTTAAGAAAGGGTAGATCCTAAAATTCACTGACACAGAATTCACAAGATGAGTCTGTAGCATCAGGAATTAAGAACATGGTCAAAAGAAACAAACAAAAAACTCACAATGATATGAGTATGACAAGGACAAAGACCCAACTGAAAGAGCTCCCAAGGGCTGGGCCACAAAAGTGGCATTTGAGCCACGAATAAGGTATTAGGTCAGAACTCAAAGTTTAAAATAAACATAAAGTAAACATATAAAAAAAAAGTTTTAAATACCAGGGTGCCAACAAAATTCACACACATTTTAAGAGATGTTATCTATGTTTACTTTTCGAAGTTGCATCAAATTGTGGTAACAATGTGTAATATGACAGTCATTCCAAAAATGGCATTAATCAAATGAGTGCTGGCATCACCACACAACAATCAAAGAAAATGGCAGAATCACAGTTGTCATTGGAGGAGTACAAAACCATTTTGAAGTAGTATTTGTAATTTGAGAACGTTGTGGAAGTACAACGACAATGGAGCTGTGAGCATGCACCAGAACATCCAACACACCGAACAACTGAACCCATCTGTTGTAAGTGTGAGATGTCCAGTGCTGTGTGTGATGTGCACAAGGGAAGATGCAGGAGGCCTCGCACGGCAACAAGTCCTGCTTCTTCTGCTATGGTGTGGGAACAGTTCACATGCTCGTCACGGAAGTCCACCAAGCACTGTGTAGGTGAGGCAGGAGTTAGAGGAACTAGCATGCAACACATTCTTAAAATAGCGGAATGGAAAGACTTCAGCCCAAGAATATCATGTGCACTGAATGAAGATGACCCTGATGGAAGGGTGCAGTACTGTAGATGGTACCAAAACGTGGTATGGGAGGATGAGGAGTTTGTGGGGGAAATGGTTTGATCCGATAAGCAGTTTAAATGGAAAAGAACAGTAAACCAACAAAATTGTGTGTATTGGGCTCCAGAATATCAATACGTTCATGTGGAAAAAGAAGCCAATTTACTGGGCTGCCAACGTCTGGTGTGAACTATCATTAAGGAGACTGATTGGGACATTCTTTTTGGAAGGTGCCATTACTGGCCAAGTGTAGCATATCCATTGTATCTGCAATTCGTACATTTTGGGGGA
Organism: Perodicticus potto; assembly: GCA_963574655.1. Lineage (NCBI taxonomy): Eukaryota > Metazoa > Chordata > Mammalia > Primates > Lorisidae > Perodicticus > Perodicticus potto. Next base: position 43,806 of record CAUYRH010060076.1, on the reverse strand, counting down.
ATGATTGATTTTTCTTCCAACAAGATGGTCCTCCACCTCATTTCCACTAAGATGTGAGAGCTACCTGGATGAGAATTTCTCAGAGCACTGGATAGGTCAGAGAGGTTCGGTTGAGTTTTCCCCATATTCTCCTCATTTAACACCCCTTGACTTCCCTAGCGGGAGGACTTTAAAGGATGTGGCGTACTATAGAAAACTGGCTACATTAGTGGGAGTTTGGGAAGAAATTGAAAAGGCATGTGCAGAAATTCAAGTGGTCACTTACATCACCATTGCTCAAGCAGTAGCTCCCTGTAATCAGTAGTCTCTGGATGCTGATTGTAGGCATCGGCACTTTGAGTACCTCTTGTAATTGCAGACGTCAAAAGTGATTTGTATTCATCTTTTGTTATCTGTATATATTGAGTGTTATGATTTAATACAGTTTTTTCCTTCTTATAATGTGTATACTTTTTTGGCACCCTCTGTATATGTATACAGAGATGTTTAGATTATAAATAATCGAAACTCAATAATAAGACATAGGTCACAATGAAAGTTTTGAGAAAGATTGTTTTGTGGTTGATTATTTTATTTCAAAGAAACACAGTCCTTAGAATCCTTTCGGATTCATCTGTGCAAGTTTCAACTTTGTTTCTATGGTGCATATTTCACCAATGGTACTATGTGTGATGTGAACAAGGAAAGATCTGGGAGGCCTCCCACAGCAAGTCCTGCTTCCTATGCTATGATGTTGGAACAGCTCACATGCTCATCACAGAGGTGCAACAAACAATGTATATGTGAGGAGTTAGCAGAACAAGTATGCAACACATTCTTACAATAGCAAAATGGAAAGTTTTTATCCCAAGAAAAAGCAAGTTTTCTTGATTTTCGTGTATCTCAAAACTTTTGTAATGAGCTTATATACACGGGCCTATAGTGACATAAGTAACAGATCTACCGAATTACTAAAGAAATGGAGGAAATGGGGTGAGTTTCCAATTCTGAAAAATTGCAAATCATTTATGTAGAGCATAAGTTAAATATAAATACCAGACAAGTGTGGGCTATGTGTGGTGACCCCCTTCCAAAGATTATCATATGGAGAGGGGAATAACTTCACAGTGGCTGACCATCACTGCCTCAGCCGGGTTCTCAAGGCCAACACCAACAGTGCCAAGTTCTGTCCATGGCCTAAGCCATGGGAAGGTGTGATGAAGATGGCACTTTACTTCTGTGATCTTCCTTCCAAAGACATACCAGAAAAATCAGACAAATCTTAAGTGAGGAACATTCTACAAAATCCCTATCCAGTGCTCTTCAAAACCATCAAGGTCATCAGAAACAAGGCAATTCTGAGAAACAGTTGCAGCCAGGAGTACCCTCAGTGGCTATGACAACTCAATGGAATGTGGGAAAAGAGAAGGGACATTAGATAAAAACTACGGATAAAACATGGACTTTACCTGACAATGTAAAGTGTATCAGTTTTGGTTCATCAAATTTATGTCACAATGTAGGATTTAATAATAGACAAAACTAGGTATAGGGCATGTAGAAACTCTCTGTGCTATCTTTAGATTCAGAAATATTTCTATAAACCTAAAACTGTTCTAAAAATATATATTTTATTAAAATGAAGTCACAGTTCAAGTTCTTTACACAGTAAATGGCTCCTCAATAATATTGGTTTCTACCACCTTTACTAATTATTACTGTAGTTGAATTTTTACTAGAGGAAAATTAAGAGAATACTAACTGGATCATAATAAAACAAATCTTAAATACCAGCCCAATTTTTACAACAATGATCAGAGGAGGATTAAGAAGATTCTTTTGTGAACCTTCTCTATTGATTTTAAAGTTAGAGGATTAAACGAAAAGAAAAAAAAGGGATTACCAATAAAACCCAAGCTAGTTTACAAAGCATGCATAAAATAATGGTATGAGAAAATCTAGTTTCTTTTAGTTTCAAAGCTTAAATAGAGGTATCTATTTAAGTTCACAATAAAATGAAGAAGTATTTTTCTGGTATTTATAGGGGAGTCACTATGAAAGTTTTGAGATAGTTTGTGTTATGGTCCATTATTTCACTTCCAAGAAACACAGTGGGCAGCATCCTTTCTGATCCACCTTTGCAAATTTCATCTCACTCAGCTATTTGGTGTTGTCAGGAGGGCTTCATTTGTTTCCATCTGTGCAGATTTTATGTTTCTTGATTTTTGCATTGCTCCAACCTTTCATAATGACCCACCTATGTAGTGTCAGAAAGAGCTCAAAAGACAATGCCAAGTGTGTCTTTCTCCCCCTCCAGAAACAAGGTTCGGTTTCTGCCATAGCTTGTGGTGCACCAGTTTCCCAGGGGTGCTATAACAAAACACCACATATTGGGGATTCAAATAACAGACATTTATTCTCTCCTAGTTCTAGAGGGTGGGAGTTGACAATACAGATGTCCTTAGAGGGACTTGTTCCTTCTAAGGCATCTCTCCTTGGTGTGTAGATGGCCACCTTCTCCCTGTGTTCTTACGTGGTCTTCCCTTGGTGTGTGTTGTGTCCTGATATTTTCTTGTAAGGACACCAGTCGGAGTGGACCGCTTTTTTTTTTTTATTTCAGAAATTTGAAGAGATACAAATGTTTTAGGTTACATGGATCACTTCTGTAATTCTTCTATCCTGGCTATAAGAATGCCCCTCACCCAAATAGTGTTCATTGCACCCAATACGTAGGTACATAACTAATCACCAGGGAAATGCAAATTAAAACCACAGTGAGATATCAACTTTCTCCAGTTAGAATGGCTTTTATTAAAATATCCAAAAATAATAGAAATAGCCTGGATGCTTTTACACGGTAGGTGGGACTGCAAATTAGTAAAACTTCTATGGAAAACAGTGTGGAGATTTCTCAAAGAACTAAAAGTAGACCTACCAGTTGATGACCTCTTTCTAAGTTAATCACCTCTGTAGAGGCTCTGTCTTCAAATACATTCCCATTCTGGAGTATGGGATTAGGACTTCAACACCTCTACTTTGGGGGGGGTTCACAATTCACCCCATGATATGTGGCCTAGATCATGGGTTATTGTGAGATCCAGTGAAGAGACGTATGTCAAGTGCCCAGCAGAGAGCCCGATACAGACCATATGTCCAGCAAAGAGCCCGGGGACGGGAGGGGGCTAAAGGGATCCTGTCTTGCTTGTTTTGCCTCTTTCTCTTCTCCACACGGCTGTGGTTGGCCTTAGGCCTGAGGTTAAGCTAAGCAGATGCTATTTCCACATTCTTCTGTTGAGCCCTTGATTCTTCTTTCTCCTCAGATTCACTGCTTCAGGCTGTGCCTCTAAGAACACAGAGCTCTCAGGCCCTTTGGGTCCTCCAGTGTCACAAATGGTATTCCGGGGGAAAGAACAGAAGGCTGCAGGGACTAAATGACTACACCATATGAAATCAGGGCCATATACACAAAGACTCAAATCTAGGAATCTCATTTTGCTAGGCACCCGAACTTGCTTTTTCTAAAGTCATTTTCTGAGTCAGATGCCCAGGTGTGAGTTTGTCTGAATTTCTCTGTTCATGTATTGCTAATCCCTCAAAATTTTTAAAAACTAATAATAGCACATATTTATAGATCCATGTAACTTTTTATAGTACTTTTATATATGTGACCTAATTTTCTCTAAACAGCCATATGATGGTGTAATATAAATAATCCTGGCCCATTTTACGAAGGGAAGAATAAACCTAGGGAAAATGCTGCTTGCTGAGGGCCAGGTAACAAGGACATAAATCCAGGTCTTCTGAATTTTATCCCAGGAAGCCATACATTTCTTACTTAGGGTATACAATGAGCAGAACATTAAAATGGAATAATCAGACATTTGTCTCATTTGACTGATGAATTTTAAACTTGAAGTACCAATAATTATATTCATAACCTATTTTTTGACTAGTTGAAGTATATTTCCAATGCTATTTATTTCTGTATCTTGAAATGTGGGCTTGCTATAAACTTTTGCTAGGCATGACTGTGTTATGGCTGCACGATATAATAGATTTAAATACACAAAATTTCAGCAAGCTTATTTTTCTGGCTTGTCTCTGTGACTTCTGGGAAATTTACTGCTGCGTGTAAACACAAAAGATTTTCAGATTAATATGAAATAAAATACAGCATAAAGAAATTCATAGTTTTAACCATTTGTTTTGTTTCTTAGTAGTTACCATTATAGATTTATAAAGAGAGAATTTCAGTCTATGAAACCAAGTACTAGATTCTTTCAAAAGTAACAAAAAATGTAGCACGCTCTGATTGGAAATACTATAGCTTAAAAGAAATTGATTTCAGATTTTGTTTCTGGCTGTGATGGAGTAGTTGCAGTGACCAACATCCTTACCAAGAATAAGTAGAAAAATTGGATTAAATACAAAAAATACAGGGGGGAAAATATGTTTGCAGGTGTTGATGTTTTGATGAGGTAAAAGCAGAAGACCAAGGTCCTGTAAGAAGGACCTTGGGAGAAGTTGGCACCGTGTGCCACAGCTTTTCTTGGAGGGAACTGCCAACTCTGTTGTGGGGGGCAAGTGGAAAACAGGAGGCAGGCCTGGGCATGTGTCCTGCCAGAAGGGAAGGAAGCAGAAAGCACTTCTGGTAATCTCCTGACCCTCGAAACTGGGACTTCATATTGCCAAGTCAGTAAGACTTAGGAAGCCAAATCAGGAGATAAAGGATGTGCAAAGCCAGCAAATCTGCACTTAGAGTCATCCCTGGAGGCATTTACTGGCATTTGGAATTGCAAAATGCAAGAGGAATTTTTTTTGTTTTTTTAAAAAGCAGGGATTTACCCAAAGAGAGGAAAAACAAAATTTTATAAAAAGACATTTGCATTCAAAGGTTCACAGGGGCAAAATTCACCATCACAAGGACATGGAAACAGCCCAAGTGCCAATCAGTTCATTAATGGATCAATAAAATGTGGTATGTGTATACCATGGAATGCTACTCAGCCATAAAAAGTGACGGTGCCTAGGGGTATCTTTTGTGACAACCTGGAGGGAATTAGAGACCATCTTTTAAGTGAAGTATCATAGGAATGGAAAACAAACACCACATCTACCCAATACTAAACTGGAAATAGTTGCTTAATATCTATAAGTTCATAAGGAAGCAAAACACAGTGAAATTTAAGTGAGAAGGCGGAAATGGAGATATATAAATTCCCAATGCAATGAGTACATTGCACTGGTGTACTGTACACTTTCTGGGATGGGGTCACACTTATAACTCTGACTTTATTCACTCAGAAGCAAACCATGTAACCAAATTGTATGCACCCCTTTAACAATCTGAAATTTGAAAGACCAAAAAAAGGGCAGAAGGTGCAGCTGAGGAGGATGAAAGTTTTTTCCATTTATTGCCCTAGGGAGAGTCCCACCAAGTGAAGAGGCCCTGGTAGAGCCCCAGGGCCATGGTTGGAACTCGTGGGGAGGGTAAGTGAGAGCTGGAGGTAGATGTGGCTTCACAAACTTGTAACTCTGTTCAGCTGCTCCTAGTGGATTGAGATAATTGATCCCTGCTCTGTATGCTGTCCAGATGACAGACAGGAGCCTCTGTGGAGAGACATAACATCTTCCAGAGCCTCTTTAACTCATACAAAATGCCTAGCATCCAAAAAAAAGTGTCTAAGCACACCGAGAAACATGACTAAGAGAAAGAAAAATGTAAAAGAAACAAATCCATAAAATAAGAGTTCCCATAAAACAAATAATGAGAAGCATATATACACACATGGACATATACATATGTAATCATATGTTGTTTAATGGCAGAGAATCATTCTAATAAACACATCATTAGGCAATGTCACTGTTGGGTGAACATCACAGAGTGCCGAGTGTCTTTACGCACACTGAGACAGCGCAGCGGGCTGCACACCTAGGCTGTATGATATGGCCTATTCCTCCCAGGCAACCAACCTGGGTGCCCTGTGACTGTACTGAATACCGTATAAATAGAGCATCATAATTTTATGTGACCACCATCACAGATGCAGCCCATCATTGACCAAAACATTGTTATGCTGTGTATGGCTGTATATGTATTAGAAGGACTTCAAAGGAACAACAGAGGGAAAGCTTATGTCTATGTAAGGAAGCTGAAGAAAGCTTCACAATGAGGAGAGGACATCTGGGGCTGAATCTTGAAGGAAGGAGGAGGAATAGCAAAGGCTAAAACTATAGAAATAAGAAAGACAGCACAGCAAGCCAGGTCAGAGCCCATGGAGTAGGGGTAGGATCTAAAGCTGGCAGGTGTTCTAGGGCCTGTAACTGTCTCCCAGAAAGGCAGGAGCCAAGCAGGGGTCATTCGATCTGTAGCTTGGTCAGATTGTTTTAAGAATATGGCGTGTGGAGGCTGGGCAAGAAGGGAGTATGTTCATGACCGATGCACTGGTTAGGAGACTTTCAGTGGATCCCCGGAAGATGTCAGTGGCCCTGGGGATGCAGAAATGAGGGCGGCATTAGGAAATGAACTGAGCAGGCCTTGGCCACTACTTGGATGAACGGTAAATGGTTGAAGATGACTGTGAGTTGTTACCTTGAAAGCCTAGCTAGTAGTGGTTGGCATTGGTGAAATTAATAGATGTAGGATGGGGATGAACTTGGGGACAGGATGTAAGTAAGCCAAATGTAATAAGTTTGATTGGGGAAGGATGCCCTGCAGTGATTACAGGACATTCAGATGAGATACCCACAGGCGCCTCCCACACAGTCCACTTAGAAATAGAAATGTGCATTTCCAGGGAAATACCTAGGAACACTCATGGGGAGTTATTAGTACGTGAGAGGGGTTTGAGGGCAGGAAAGTGCAAACTTTAACAGTGTGAAAACTAAGAGAATGAGGGGTACCACGATTCATGGGCCAGAGAGATCAAATGGATGTTTTCTGGCCATTATGATTATCTGTATTATTGTGTCAAAGCCATGGGCCAGGTGTGGTGGCTAACACTTGTAATCCTAGCACTTTGCCAAGGCAGGAGGATCCCTTGAGGTCAGAAATTCCAGACCACCCTGAGCAGGGTTGAGACACTCTGCCTAAAACAGAAAAAAATTTGCCTGCCATGATGGCGACCTCCTGTAGTTTCAGGGTCTTGGGGGCTAATTCAGGAGGATCACTTAAGCCCAGGAGTTTGAGGTTGCAGTGAGGTATGACGATGCCATTGCATCCTAGCCTAGGCAAGAGAGCAAGACTCTCTCTCAAAAAGAAAAAAAAAACTATTAGCAGATGAACTTCAGCATTGGAAACTTAATCTTTCTCCAATGCTGCATGACTCACTTAGTTCCAACTATATGCACTCCAGGGCTGTCAATGCATAACTTCCTCATCCTCAGCTTCCTCACCTCAGGTGATGACACCTGATCTAATACCCCCCATTCTGGTCAAAAGACACAGAATGCACGAAAGGTCATGGGGAAATAAAGCCCCGCAGAAGTAAGAGGTAGGGTCATGGTTCTCTTTGTCTAGTCAGAGAGGAGGCACAGCTTAGTGATTAAGGGCTTGAGTTTGGAGTTTGACTTAGTTCTAGCACTTGCAAGTTGTTTGGCTTTCAGTAAGTCATTGAAACTCTCGAAGCCTCACTTTCATTGGAATGATTCTGTTGTTCAATATAAATGTATCCATGACACCTCCACCAGGCACAAGAAGCATGTGCAAACAAATCCTACTTTGATGGAGCTGATAAAGGAAACTGGTAAAGTTTTAATATGCAAGGGATTTATCTTATGGGTGGAACCCAGCTCATAAGCTATTGTCAGGGTATAATGAAAAAAGGCATAAAAGTTGTTTAGCATAGGGCCTGAGACAAAGTAAACTTTCATGAACCGTTAGCTAATTCTGTGCAAGGCACCGGCCAAGGTCAAATTGTGACTTTCTTCTTCCAAAGGGTGCGTCTAGTGTTACAGCAGGCAAACTGGAGAAATGCATTATGAAAAAAATGGAAATGTTATACCCGATGCATTATTTTCACTCATAAACGCTCCACATTACCAAGCATGTTATCCATTACGAGTTGATAACATTAAAAATGAAGTTTTACCAATCAAATATTTCTCATTAGCTTTACTCATCTTGAGAAAATTCAATGAATCTCAGCTTAAACTGTTAAAGTTTTAATATGCAAGGGATTTATCTTATGGACTATTTATTGGTGACAAATGACATCTTGGCACAGTGCACGGAGAGAGCTGGGACTGGACTGGGTGGGGGTCTGCAAATGAGCTATCTGAGTGGGCGCCAGTGCTGGGGATAATGCGAGCTGGCATACTCGGGTGGGATGACCCTTACATCACAGAGTCCAAATGGTTCTGACACGACAATTTTAAGAACATCCCAATTAAAGTATTTTTCCAACATCCCCAGGAGGGAATAAATGTGAAAAATGCAAGATGAGATGTGATGCAGTTAATTGAATCGATCTTAGATGATTTTGGATACCCACTGGAGTGATGTGTCAGAGCCTGGAAATGGAAGGGCGAGTGGTAGGGACCTCCAGTGTGGGTCCCAGGGCCCCCGCTCTGGCTCCCAAATATTCTGGTCCTACAATTGTGTTCCTGTGTTGGGACTGGAGCAACATGCAAGCAAGAGTATTTTTTAGGACCTGACAGTTACTTGATTAATCACCAAATTTAAACTTAACAGCTATTTTATTCACGATTTTCTCAGCTTCTGCTTAAGTGATTCATTTTTCCAAGGCCTGGTCACTCAGAGTTCAATTGTCAAAATAGATGTGGCTATATGCAGTGGTGAGGACACACCCTGAACACAGGTGTTCCCAAAGGAATGGAAACAGATCAATATCCAGAAGACCAAAAATTACATCACAGTAAAGATATCTGTACCAGAATGTTTATTGCAGCCCAATTCATAATTGCTAAGTCATGGAAGAAGCCCAAGTGCCCATCGACCCACGAATGTATTACTAATTTGTGGTACATGTACACCATGGAAAATTATGCAGCCTTAAAGAAAGATGGAGACTTTACCTCTTTCATGTTTACATGGATGGAGCAGGAACATATTCTTCTTAGCATAGTATCTCAAGAATGGAAGAAAAAGTATCCAATGTATTCAGCCCTACTATGAAGCTAATCTATAGCTTTCATATGAAGGCTATAACCCAGTTACAGCACAAGGAATGGGGAGGGGGGCAAGAGAGGGAAGGGGAGGGGGGAGGATCGGTGGAGGGAGGGTGATTGGTGGGATCACACTTACGGTGCATCTTAGAAGGGTACAAATGAAAATTATTAAATGCAGAATATAAATGTCTTCATATAGTGATTAAAAAGCCATGAAGGCTATGTTAAATAGTTCAATGAAAATATTTCAGATTGTATATGAAGTCAGCACATTGTGCCCCACGATTGCACCAATGTACACAATTATGATTTAATAAAAATTTTTTAAAAATAAATTAATTAATTAATTAAAAAAAATAATTTGAAAAGAAAAAAAATGTGCTGAATCTTGTTAGGACTCACTAAATGACTAAAGCTGGACATGCTCTCAGGAGTGGTGAAGGCATTTGTGTTACTATGGAAAAGCAGCATTTTTCACACTAAATGTTCTCTTCAGCATCCAGGGACAGAGAAAATGTCCAGCACACTTTGGGAACTTCTAATTAATAAAGACATATAAGAAAAACAATAATAAATAAACAATAACTGTACTTCTTTGGCATGGTTAGGATGTACAAATGCCCCAAGCCAGGGATTATTAGAATACAGAACCCATGGTTTAACATCATCATTTTGGTTTTCAAATTATTCACCTATGAGACTTGCAGGGCTGTCCAACCCATGGCCTAAAGCCATATAAAGATTGTGTTAGGACTGTGTTGCTTATCTGTGGTGGCGAATATCACGAAAATTATGCAAGGACTTTTTTTTTTTTTTTTGAGACAGAGTCTCACTTTATTGCCCTCAGTAGAGTGCTGTGGCATCAGAGCTCACAAGAACCTCAAACTCTTGGGCTTAAGCCAGTGGTTCTCAATCTTCCTAAGGCTGGGATGTATTTTCATTGTTACAAAGGGGTTGCTACCCACGTGTTGAGAACTGCTGGTTAAGCGATCCACTTGCCTCAGCCTCTCAAGTAGCTGGGGCTACAAGTGCCCATCACAGCACCTGGCTTTTCTTAGAGATAGGGCTCTTACTCTTGCTTAGGCCAGACTGGAACTCCTGAGCTCAGGTAGTCCACACACCTTAGCCTCCCAGAGTTTTGGGATTACAGGCAGGAGCCAACAAAAACTAACTCTTATTGGATACATGCTATATATAGATTGAGAACTATATTAAGGTTTTATATACAAGATACTGTTTAATTTGGGGGCAGTGATCATGGAGCAGAGAGGGGAGGGGATATATTAGATGGGACATTTAGAGAACTTGCTGTGTGTGACTCACTCGAAAGTTGATAAATTTGGCCGGATGGTTCTCTTCACTAGGGATTCTCTTTACTCATAGACATGAGATCGGGAGGGAAGTAAGAGAAGGTAGCATTTGGCAAAGTGGAACATTTAGGTAAAGTCTGGGAAGACACCACCTGCTACGTGGGAAGGTCAGAAAGTAGGTGGGAAGGGTTAGAGCCTAGAATGAAGTAATATCCAGAGGGAAGTTATAATTTCAGAAGGTGACAGAGAAAAGGAGTCAGGTGGGTGTGGGGCAAGCCTGGAGAAAGCTACATTGTGCAAACAAAGGGAGAAAGAGGATTTCAAGAAAGGGGAGTGAAAATAGCGCCAAGAAGTGTAGGAAGGTCATGTAAGACGAAGTCTGTGAAACCTTATTTCAGGGAAGAGCGGGAGTGTTAGTAACCTTGAGCAGCAAAGCTTCAAGGCCATGTTAGTTGCAGGAATCAGGGCTTGGGAAGGAGCGAGTCAGGTTGCAAGTGCAGTGGCCCTTTCGGGAGGTGAGGAGGAAGGCAGAACCCGGCATGTCTGGTAGGGAATAGAGTACTGAAAAAGACTTTTGCAAGAAAAAAAAAAAACGTTTAATGCAGGAGACGCTTGAGCCTGCTTAAATGCTCCCTGGAAGGAGAAAAGTGACTAGAAGAGAGGAAAATGCTAGTGACAGAGGAAGCAATTGAGGGAACAAAGAGAGAAGGAGACCAGGACACCATCACCAAAGCTATGTTGCCTCAGAAGTTCTCAGAATTCTAGTTTTCAAAGTTTGATAGTTTCTTCATCATATATTTTGAAAAAAAGTTTTAACATCCAGCTATTTTTAGAGACAGACTCTCGCTCTTGCTCAGGCTAGTCTTGAACTCCTGAGCTCAGGCAGTCTCCCTGCCTTGGCCTCCCAGAGTGCAATAATTACAGATTCCAGCCACCAGCCACCGAACCTGGACGCTCATCGTCATTTGTTACTGCTTGTGTATTTAATGAGTGGCCCAAGACAACTCTTTGTCTCCCAGTGTGGACCAGAAAAGCCAAAAGGTTGTACCCCGCTGCCAGTGGGCTGCAACAGACATGAATCTTTTAGATTAGGAGAGGCAAACACCTCTCACCATTAGGTAGGGGAATAAGTACAGTGATCTGAGGCCAGTGCCTTGTGTCTGGAGTTCTGTTAGAGGCATCAGGACAGCTAATCTTCCACAGAGTTTTCATCTGTCCTAAAAGGGAAGGAAGCCCACATCCCTGGCTCCCTGGAAGGGCAGGTGCTTTCAAGCTGCAAAGAGAAAAGGTTACGTGGTCTTTGAAAGGATGCAGAGGGAGTCGTGGCATCGAGGAAAGTCATCCTTGTCTCCTCCCAGCCAGCTGTCCCCAGCACAGCCCACTGACACATGGGAGCACCACGCAGGAAGGAGCATCACCCTGAGAGCCTTCTGCTCGGGAGTGCTTGTCCCTAACCCCATGTCTGTCCATCACGGTGTCTCTGCTTATGCAGGGAGACCAAACAGTGGACTCCACTCTCTGTAACCTGAGCTCAAATTTTCCCAAGAACAGATCCATCTAGGGCAGCGGTTCTCAACCTGTGGGTCGCAGTCCCTTTGTAACAATGAAAATACATCCTGCATATCAAGTATTTACATTATGATTCATAACAGTAGCAAAATTACTAGTCATGAAGTAGCAACTAAAATAATTTTATGGTTGGGGGTCACCACAATATGAGAAACTGTATTAAAGAGTTGTGACATTAGGAAGGTTGAGAACCATCTAGGGGGTTCTAGGGGGTGACAAAGTAAGGCCTGCAGGTCAGATCCAGCTACCTTGGGCTTTGGTACCATCCGTGCAGGCCAGCTAGCATGCAGAGTTAGAGAGTGGCTGGTACAGCCCCCCTGCCCTCATCTGATGTCCGATGGCTGCCCCCAGCCCCGCTGCCTGCACTTCTACCTACACACTGAGGACTCTGCTGTTGGCAACTGCTTAGCACCAAAGAGTGATATTTCAGTCAGGAGCCGGCGACTCAGGGAGTCACCTTGTTCCATTCAAGCCACCCATGGTGAGATGCCAGGATCTCCAGGGAGCTCCCCCAGATCTGGGTGTCATGGGGTAGATAGTGAAACTGACCACACCACCAGCTCACCTCCCCAAAGCTGCCTCCTCCCCAGCCTGCCGGGCCCTGCCTCCTTGGCAGTCACTCTTTTTGCAGGAAGCAAGCTCACCACCTGGACACCTGCCCCAGGTGGACAGGTCAGAGCACAGCTAATGATCTGCAACAATACTTAGGCATCTTCTAGGTGGGTCACCCTAGGTACAAGCCACTGTACAAGGCACGGCACCCCAGGAATTAGCGGCTTCAAAAAGGGACCAATAGCTGTGGCCTCTCAAAGGCCCCCAAAGGGTGACAGGCAGGCCAATTGCTAGGCCGTTCCAGCACATCCTTTGCAGTCCAAGCAGTCTGTGACACGGCATTGAACCCTCTGGGCTAGCACAGTGGGTGGCACAGAACACAAGGACACAACGAATATCTACAAAGCACCTAGTGTGTGCCAACCACCATTCTAGATGCCAAGGTACAGTGGCGACTCGAGGTCTCTGTCCTCCTCTTTCTCCTGTTCCATTAAGACATGTCCCTAAATTACTCCACTTACCATCATCTTCCCAGCATTATTCGCCGCTCCTTCAGGAAGCGTCAGCGTGGAGGCGTGAGAGCAGATCTGCCCAACTGCCAAGCCTGCACCTTTCTTCTCCACCTTGTTATTCAGCAGGGTAGGCACTTAATAAACATTATGTGAAACTGAATTTGCATTAACCATCTTTGTCAGAGAACATGAAGCCAGATGCCTGGCAACCTTCTATAGCTATACCTGAAACGTAACTTCCTCTTGAGAAACAGTAGGAAGGCGTGAGCACAAGGAGTCAGCCACAGAGGCTAAGTACAGCGCCAGGGGAGAACATTCTGAAAAGTCAAAGGGCAGGGAAGGGGCTTGGCCCTGGACTGGGGCTCATGGGAAGCTCGGAGGTAAAGTGAATGTGAGTGTGGATGGGCAATCTAAGAAGTGAGCCATCGCTCTAGCCATGGCGTCAGGGAGATGAGCGGAGAGCCAGAGAAGGAGGGTGGTCTGTGGATTTGGACGCAGCAGTGGCAGCAACGCACATTAACTGTTAATACATAAAAGCTATCATCTCACCAGTAGGTTCCTACAGCCACGTATATAAAACTGAACCTCAAAACCCCAGCTGCTCATAGCGGAGTGATTGACATCACAGGATAGCGCCGTGAGCTCTGCTTGCCAAATGATCGTCAGCCTCTGAAATTCTGGAGAAAGGGACTTTGGTCCTAGAACACGGAACAGAATCATGGCTCCATTTATAAATCTGTGCCACTGCTGAAAAATAATGACTCTTTGTCAATAACCTGCAGCAAATGGCTGCTCAACAATTTGTTAGTCTTTCTGCCAAGAAATGAGATATCATTATATAAGAAATAGACTTAAATACACATTCTTTTCTTGTAATCAAATTACATTGATTTCAACGCAGTGCAATTTTCTTTTTGAAACCAGAGATTCAGAGGAAGGTGGATAGTCTCTACACTGGGCTTGAGTTCCTTCCACCCTGGGGGAGAAATAGGAAAAAAGGGGGGGATGGCAAGATGTCCATGGCAAGGCGATATCATAGCACCTCAGCACAAGGGGGGATGAGCAGGATTAGTGAGTCAACACCAGAAAGTGATGTTTCAGGAAAATGATTAAATTATCTCGCTCCAGTGAAGAGATAAATAAATTATAAGAAACCAGTTCATAGGAGGAACAGACACCCATGATTTGTCATGAGTTTAATAACCACTTGGTTTTATGGCAACACCGTCCTCTGTCTTGTAGTCTTGAGTAATTAGCGCACGGAAAATGGCAATGGTAACCCAGGATTCTCAGTTACTGAACAAGATTCTGAACCATCAAAGAACCAAGTCATGGTCACTGTATCATACCCACTCTAAGTGCACTAATGTTCTTTACAAGAATTAAGAAGATACAAAAAAAAATTAAAATAGATAAGAAGGAATTCTGTTTACCAAAATATTCAATTACAGCACCAACCTACATTCTGAGATTTCTGCTTCATTATAATTTTATTGCATGTTTAAGTACAAATGAGGGCCAGTTAGAGTTTTGCCCACTAAATGCTTTCTCAAGCATTCATATGAAGTTTAGATTTCATTATGACCATGTGTGGGAGTCTGTTCAGTTCTGTCCTGTTCCTCAGTCCTACAACTTTTCCTAAACATTGTTCCATGCCCTTAAAATAACTGTTTTTAATTATCAGTGGGAAAAAAACTGCTGGTTTTTCCCTCCCTTAAAAAAAATGCACTGGTGTAGAGAAAAAAAATTTTTTCTTAATAATCTTTACTTTGTTTGGTTACTCCCTGACTTATTTTTGGTCCCTCATTTTGAAAAGATACACAATGCCTTTGCCGGGTTCTAGAAGTTTGTTCTTTGAATTGTGGAGAAGGAAGGAAGAAGCACTTTAAAATTCACCCAGATGATGCTGATGCAGGACGGGAACACACTGTCACCTGAGACTGTAACTCAAGCAGTCCCTGAACCACCAGTTTGAGCTTCCTCTTCCTCTCTTTGCTGTCCAGGATTTTGGAGACTAGCATTTGGGGGAAAATGCATTTTCCTTCCAGGTCTTATGCAAACATATGTATTAGTCTTACAGCTCTATGGTAGTGTACGTAATTACAAGATGGCATTTGGAATCTCTGTGAATTCTCTGCTGGCAGCATCTTCAGCTTCAGGTTGAGCCCAGGGGGATGTGGGTGTCAGCAACGGGAGTAAGTGGTCAATCCTGGGACCTTTTTCCCTACCTTTGTCAGGCTCCCAAGGCACCTGTCGCCTTCTTCCCATAAAGGGTCTCCCTGTAGCCAGTGACTGGGCTCGCTGTCCCACCCAGGCAGGGCTGCCACCCCTACCACACCTAATGAGGACAGCCCCCTGAAGAAGGACTCAGGTGACTGCTACGGGGAAAGGCTCCTCTTCAGTAAGTCCCAGAAGAATATTATCAAACCCTCATTTAGGAAACTCCTCCTGCTTTTAACAGCTAAATACAATGCATGAAAACGCATTAGATTAGATTTTACGAAGATCACTTAGAAAATGTATTCGTTCTCTGAAAAGAACATTCCCTCTCCCATCCCTCCATACCCCTGGGACATCTGTGTCATTCAGTAATTATTTATTCTTTATTCATGCTCTAATTTCTCCAAATTTGGCCAGTGAAAACCTCTCCATGATTACAGCTTTTTGTTTGGTTGTTTCTTCTTATAACATCCCCACTAGTCTTAGAGCAATTCTTGCTTTCTGACTTATCAAGACATTTTAGTCTTATTCATACTTTTTCTACTCTAGGCTTAGAATCAACCATTTCTCCAAGGAATTCTGGTTCCTGCAAGTGGAGAAAGAAATTTAGAAGCAAATACCTGGGTGCTAGGTGTGCCCCATGCTGCTGGGGCATAATTTCTGATTTAAAAAAAAAATGTTTCTGGCTTATCTCACACACACGCAACTCCCTTCTGTTGGAGTTTTGAGATTTCCACTGTATGTGACTTTTCAGAAATGGTGACCGTCAGCAATAGGGAGTTACTGATTCAACAACATTTACTGACCGTCTGCCTTACACAGGTGTCAGCAATGGGGACACAGCAATGAAGACGCCCAAGTCCCTGTGATCCTGAGGCCAGGTTGTAGTGTGGGACAGAGGCAAACTAATAGATATGTGATATAATTTCAGATAATTGTGTGTTATAAAAATAATTAAGTAGATGAGAGAATACAAAGTGTAGGCTTATAAAAAGAAGAAACTGTGTTTTAGATAAGGTGGTCAGAGAAGTGAAAATTTGAGAAAGAGCTTGAAGAAAGACTGAGAGGCAGCTGTGTAAATATCAAGGCAAAGAGACTTGCAGGAAGAAAAACCAGCAAGGAGGAGGAGCGGCACCTGTGGCTCAAGGAGTAGGGTGCCGGCCCCATATACTGGGAGTGGCAGGTTCAAGCCCAGCCCCGGCCAATACTGGGGAAAAAAAAAAAAAGGAAAGAAAGAAAAAAGAAAAACCAGCAAGGAGGAAGGGCCAGGGGTGGACTCAGGTAACAAGAGCAGGCTCCAGTGCTAGGGAAAGGCCCATGTGATCAGAATGGAATAAGGGTGCCCAGAGTGAGGGCCGAAATGGCCAATGGGCAGGGACAGCAGGCGGGACCAGGTCCTCTGAAGGACCTTTGAGCCATGGGAAAAACTCTGACATTTGCTCCCAGTGTGAAAAGAAGGAACTGGGCCACCTTGAGTCAAGAAGTGGCAAAACCTGCTCTTCCTCAGAGAGGACAGCTCTGGCTGCCTATTGGAGATGAGACCAGTTACAGCAGGACACTGTCCACATGGCCAGTGTGATAGTCCAGGCAAAGAAGCATCAGACCCAAGGCACAAAGGCAGTAGGCCTTGAGAAGTGACTAGTTTCTGGAGGTATATGGAGGATGGAGCTATCAGAATTTGTGAATGGATTAGATGAAGGTATGAAAGAAATATAGCAGGCTTGGCGCCTGTGGCTCAACGGGCTAAGGCGCCAGCCACGTACACCTGAGCTGGCGGGTTCGAATCCAGCCCGACCCAGCCAAAAAACAATGACGGCTGCAACCAAAAAATGGCCGGGCACTGTGGCAGGTGCCTGTAGTCCCAGCTACTTGGGAGGCAGAGGCAAGAGACTCGCTTGAGCCCAGGAATTGGAGGTTGCTGTGAGCTGTAATGCCACGGCACTCTATCCAGGGTGACAGCTTGAGGCTCTGTCTCAAAAAAAAAAAAAGAAAGAAAGAAAGAAATATAGCAATTAAGAATGATTCCTAAGTTTTTGGTACCATTTCCTAAGAAGGGTAAGTCTGGGAAAGGGGTGATTTCTTTGGTCTATCAAGAGTTTTTTAAGTTGATACCCAAAGCAATCTGCAGATTCAATGAAGTCCTCATCAAGAAACAGCTCATAAGGCTTCTGCTATAAAGGGAAACAGAGAAATGAATGGAAAGGATGAAGTGGGAAAAGAAATTAATAGAATGAGTGAAGCCCCATGCAATTCCTGGCACAACTCCAAATGAGACGTGCACCATGGTTGCCAGATGGTTCTAACAAATACCTGGCTTATTTTGGTTCATTACGTCCCAGTCTTATGCAAATTAGCATAACAGCAAATGGTGAAAGTCAAGAGAGTGAGCACTAAAATGAATGCCCAGGCCTTATGGAAATCTAACAGTGAGAACTTTCTTAATTACAAAGTGCCAGGCATCAGGGGTTGAAAGTTTTTAAAACTCCCTTCCCAGCCCGGCCCATAGAAGAAAGCTGACTCTGGTTCAAAACTGGGCAGCATGCAACCCCAACAGTTGTTTTCACCACAACTTTCTGAGTAGCAATGCGTGCAGTCTAGAGACTTGGGATGGTGCATATTTCATCTGAAAAGATGCTTTCTGCCTCTGGAACTTCCTCTCCTTTACAATTCCACTCTGGGCATTCTTTCCTTCTGTCTTTGGGACGCTGTGCCTTTTTCTCTGCCCCCCATCGTCCCTCTCTCCCTCCCTCCCTGCTCTGTGTTCCCTTCTCTCTCTTTCTCATCTCTTCCCCCTCTCTCTTCTCTTTCTCCAACATAAAATAAATGTATACCTTTTATATTCCAATCTTGGCCTAGAGAAATTCTTTTCTCATCCTATGAATTACAAAAAAATGAAAAGTAAATAAAATAAAACAATCAGGTTAGATAGTCTACTATATTTAACTAGAGATTACAAAAACAAACAAACAAACAAAAACAATTGGCACTTTATTTTTTTTCTCAAAAAAAAAAAAAGAAAAAAGGAAAGGAAAAAAAAGGCTCAGTGCCCGTTCTTCAGTGAGTAGGGCACCAGCCACATACACTGATGCTGGCAGGTTTGAGCCCAGCCCAGGCCTGCTAAACAAAAATGACAACTGCAACCAAAAAATAGCTGGGCATTGTGGTGGGTATCTGTAGTCCCTCCCAGGTACTTGGGAGGCTGAAGCAAGGAAATCACTTAAGCCCAAGAGTTGGAAGTTGCTGTGAGCTGTGATGCCACAGCACTCTACCCAAGGCGACATAGTAACACTCTGTCTGAAAATAAATAAATAAATAAAATAAGTAAACTCTCAAACTCATTGTTAAATAATAAACCCTGAGGAGTTGTACATGCATGTAGGAAAAAAGAAAAAGACCAATGATCCTCTTCAGATTTCACAAGTAAATCATAAAAATTCATATTAAGAATACAGAGATGACAGTCCGGGCACACTGGCTCCCACTTGTAGTCCAGGACTTTGGGAGGCTGAGGCAGGAGGATCCCTTGAAGCCAGGAGCTGCAGGTCTCAGTGACAATTCAGAAATAACGATTTCTAAAGTCTGTGTTCACATAGCACTGACAAGATATATTGTAATCACAACACAAGTTGCTAGCTGTCATAAATATTCCTACCACTCTCCACTCTTTATTGTGAAGCAGAGAGTGGGGTCTTCGTAATCACTCTCAATTTACTACTCAGCCCATTTTATTTATTTATTTATTTTATTTTTTTTGGACACAGAGTCTCAAGCTGTCACCCTTGGTAGAGTGCAGTGGCATCACAGCTCACAGCAACCTCCAACTTGGACTCAAGCAATCCTCTTGCCTCAGTTTTTCTATTTTTAGTGGAGACGTGGTCTCGCTTTTGCTCAGGCTAGTCTCAAACTCATGGCCTCAGGCAATCTACCTGCCTCAGCCTCCTAGAGTGCCAGGACTGCAGGCATAAGCCTGGCATTTTACTTTAAAGAAAATGGTCCAAATTGATCATTTCCATAGCTCCGTCTGCCTCCTCCCCATTTCTTCCATTTTGAGTAATAAGAGAGGTCAGAACCGCAAGGTCAGGCCACATGAAGATGCCATTTCCAGAGCCTTCCTAATTTCCCTCAAGCTCCCACACACACTCCTTTCCTCTCCTCCCCTTTCTGCTTTGCCCTTACTGCTTCCCTCTCAAGGCTTAGCCCTTTCTCTTTTCACTGGTCGCTTTCTTCCTCATCATTGTTTTCACCTTTCTTCACAAAGCCTTCCCTACAGCAGGGTGTCCAACCTGCAGCCCCCTGCAGGCAGCTGCTGCCAAATGTTTGAGGATCTCTGTTGTCGGATGTCATGAAAATTATACACAGACCTTTTCTTGTGCTCCTCAGCTTTTGTTAGTGTTTACTGTGTGGCCCAAGACAACTCTTACTCTTCCTACGTGCGGCACGAAGGAAAAAGACTGGGCACCGTAGGAAGGCATTGCTCTGCTCGTCACATCTCCACCCTTCACTTATAGTTGGTTCTTCACCTTCCCAGGTCACGTCCCGTATCTGGATTGCTGTTCCCTCCTGTGTGCCCACACCAGCTGCAGAAGCCCCCGCAGGGAGCTCACCTGCGCCTTTCCACTGACCTGCTACAGCATCTTCACGTGTGGAAGGCGGGTGATAACTCTGCATACCTCAATGGACTTCGTGACATTTAAACCAAACAACGAGTGTGAAGGACTTAGCACAGTGTCAGATGTGCATTTCTGAAACATCAGTTGTTACTTTTATTATTTCCTTGATCATCACTGTCCGAGTCATTATAAAATAAGATTGAAGAAACTTGAATTTTACAAAAGCCAAATTTTCTTTATTTTTATTTCAAATTAATATGCCGGTACAAATTTTTAGGTTATATTACTCTCACCTCCAAGGTAAAGTTCAAGTTGTAGAGGAGCCGGGGACATGCTGAACACCCTCCCATTGTGCACATTTGGTGAGATCCTGCCGATTGCCCTCCATCCTCTGTCCTCCCCATGCCCCACTTCTCATCCTTTCCCCTTACTAGACTCTATTGGTGCTTTATTGTTCATGTGGACGTGTAGTTTTTTATAGATTAGTTTCATATTAGTATTGAGTACATTGGATCCTTTTAATCAGTTCTTGAGATACTTTACTAAGAAGAATGTGTTTCAACTCCATCCAGACAAACATAAAAGATGTAAAGTCTCCATCTTTTCTCATGGCTGGACAGTACTCCACGGTGTACATACGCCACAGTTTGTTAATCCATTCATGGGTTGATGGGCATTTGAGTTGCTTCCACAACTTGGCAATTATGAATTGAGCTGCAATAAACGTTCTGGTGTAAATGTCTTTGTGGTAAAATGATTTTTGTTCTTCTGGGTAGAGACCCAGAGGGGTTAAATGAAAGGTCAACTTTTAGTTCTTTAAGAATTCTCCGTTCTTCTTTCCATAAATGTTGTATTAGTTTGCAATCCCACCACAAAAGCCAAATTTTCAAAAAGAATAATGTCAATATTGACTTGAAGCCCTAATTAGTAATATCCTCAGGCTCCCTGCAAGAAATGTATAGCTAACTCATATTAGACAATTTAAGGAGGATTTAGTGATAGACTATTTACCAATAGGGCAGGGCGTAGAGAACCAGGAGGTAATGCAGGACCTGGGGGCAGAGTCAGGGAGCCTCTGCCCCAGACCTAGAAGGAACAACAGGGGTGCAGAGGGGGAGCAGGAAGAAAGGCTACCTGACAGGAGCTAGGACTGCGAGTAGAGGATCACACCAAGCCCTGCAGGGACATAAAGGACAAGGTCCTTCACCTCTCTCCTCCTCCTTGAGTGCTACTGGCCAAACCCAACAGAGAAGTCAGCTTCCCAGGACATACAACTAATGAGGAAGGATGAAAGATGGGTCCAGGGATGGGAATCTTGATTAGGTGGTGAGTATTTTACATGAGACTAGGGCTGTTAGTCTATGTCCCCCTGGTCATGTAATACAGGCACAATTGCGAGTCAAACAATCTCTGTGTACAATTAAAAGGATTAATACAAGTCTACATAGTCTAATTCTTTGTCATCTTAGTAATAATCTCCATCTTTAAATCAGAACCAAATACGTTTGCCATGAATTATTCTAGGCACTTCCTATAAATTCATAACCACATTTATGACCTGATATTACAGCTGCAATTGCCATTATATTTACATATTTATTATAATGACTATGCAATAAGTATGCCTTAATTAGGTGATGTTATTGTAACTAACAACCCATGCCACTTAATTCATAAAGAAGATTAGAAACCAAACATCATATGCCAACTCATTCTAATTAACTCCTCTGAAACACCTTGGGCTTTACACTGCTATTTTAATTGAGGCAGTTGTTTTTTGAGGGATACATCAATGAAGTAAATGTACATATTCATGTAAGTTCACGTATTTGTTAAGATTTAAAATCTCAATGGCTAAATTGAACCAAATAAGAAAAAGAAATTTATCTCTCTCAGAGAAAACCGTATATCCTCTTTACTAGTAATTTGTTACATTCTCTATTTGTCTTGGTCTAAAAGGAAGGTTAAGGTACAAAGTTTTTTGCTCAGATATAGCCACTATTTAATAATTACGATCAAAATGCTTCATTTTCCTCATTATTTTACTTCATTTCCCTACATTTTATGCCAATTTTTATTTTCTTATTTTATATATGCTCTTTTAATTGACATTAAAGTTTTGAGGGGTTTGGGGCAAATATGTAATGCATATAATATTCTTTTCAATATTTGGAAATTCCACAGCAGGCATATTTTTATAAGCTATGCAGATTATTTTCTGACAGATGCCAGTCCCAAAATTGCAGAGCTCATTGTTTCATGGAAAATTGATTTGCTTATCAAATTACACAAAATTGGTGAGTGAGCTTTGCCTTTCTGTTGCTTTTGTATTGAACTGAACTCAACCACAAACTCATTTTTATGGCTGTACAACCATAATAGCAATAACAATATATGGAAGCTTCCAGATAAGAAAATCCTTAAAGGAAACCTTAAAAAGCTCAGTGAGGGATTTGGTGATTCTACCCAGACGCTATAATCATAACGCCCACATGTTTTTGTTGCCAAGTTCACCAAATGGGACGATACAGCTCCCAGAAGCAGAGAGCTCCTCACTTGTGCAATATTAGACACATTGAGAACAAATTCCCCTTGTCACAGCTCCTTTGTGTTGGCACTGAGCAGTACAAAATTTGTCTATCATTTTAATAAACAATCAAAAAAAATGCTGATACGCCCAGAGCAATTTTGGCTAGGAAGTTATCTGAACCTACAAACCATTTATGAGGTGGCCAAATGCTCCGGGATGAATTCTTCCAGACAAAAAAATGTCAAAAACATTTCAAGATAGTTCTGTAAAATTAGCTGTCCTTATTGATGGGAGGCAAGAAGTTGGTGAGTTTGAGAGTCTCTATAGAGACATCCATTTACTTTTTGACACAGAATGTGCCCAGGAGCCTTCCCTCACAATTTGCTTTAATCCAAAAGGATGAAATGCTGGATACTGAAATACTACCAGCTGCCGCATTAGTGCTCAGAAAGGAAAGCTTTGTTAAAACAATTGCAAGGGGAGCCTCCAGGAAAAGTGAGGACCAATCCCTTACTTAACTGCCCAATAAACTGTAGCCTTCATCACCAGGAGCTTTCACTTAAACGGAGTACTTGCCCAAGCCAATTTTCTCATGGAACAAATAGCTCGGTGCCTGGAGAGTATCATTTGCTTTTCGTATCAGGCTGTCTAATGCTCCTGGAAAGACTGTTTATAAACACTCCCTAAGCAAGAGGGGGGATTGAGGATTAAAGCTTTATACCAGTAAATGGGTAAAACTAAGATATACAATACGCATTAGATGGCACTCCACTAATTTTACTCCAAAAAAAAAAAATGTTGATTGTTTTAGGTGTCCCATGTCAGGATAGAGAGTTGACTTTTGGGATTATAGATTAGAGGCTTTCAAGCAGAAAATGCATTATAGGCAAAAAAAAAAAAAAAAAAAATAGCAGCAAGCACTCCTTGCCTGATAAAATATAAGATAGAAAAATACATAGGCTTCAACTTTTTAAATATGTAACTGTTTTCTTCAATAGATTTGTTGATAGGGAGATTTGTTGTGAAGTAAGGAGACAGTTCTTAGTAGGTAAGGAAAGCTGGAGACAAAGCCGTGGACTGCCTGGCTCTTGGATGCCTTGCTTTTGGTAAACAAGATGACAATAACTTGCTGCCTGATAGTCTTCTTTCCCAGCTAATGATTAATCATCCCCACAAAGAAAGAAGAAAGGAGGGCTGTGACAGTTCCACTGCTGCCTGCCTGTGCTGCCCTGCTGAACCCCCCCCCCTGGGGGGTTCAACTCCTTTGAGGTTAGTATATTTACTGCAGCATCCTCACGAGGGTTGGTTCAAATGCAGTTTTCTGGTCCTGATGCTGGCCATCATTTGGGGTCTCAAGTTTTCTATAGATACAACTCTAGGCACCATCTTTTCAAATATACAGTAGAACCTCTGTAAGTTGATCATCCAAGGGACTGGAACCAATTGGTAGACAAACAAAGGTGGTCACCATAAGGAATGAGGCCTCCAGTACTGATATGTATGTGTGCATGGCCTATGCAAATTAGGTCACTGTAAAGAGGTGGTCAGAGTAGGGAGGTGGTCAACTATGGAGGTTCTACTGTGTTGATGACAGGAGCGACTGGAGAAGAGTATTTGACATCAGGACTATCACAGAAGACTCTAAGTCAACTCACATATGTTCTGACCCTGCTGCCCAATTCACCTTGCTGATTCTTTTTTCCAGTTTTTGCTGTACTTCACCCACCTCTGCTCCACGTCTCATGTTTTATTTTTGTTTTGGTTTGTTTGTGGTATGCTCAGCTGTAATGTCTGAAACAAATAACCTCCCACTTCCAATTTTCTTAAAATGATCATTATAATAATGTGAGAATGAATAACCCCAAAGCTAGCATTTCGGATCTCAAGAAATGTACTAAATGCTAAATAAGTCTGAACTCCTTTAATCTTTATAACAACACTAAGATGTTAAGTTGTATGATTATCCTAATTTTACAGATGAGGAAACAGAGGCAAAAGGAAGTATTATAACTTGCTAAAGATTATGAAGTTAATACTGGGCAGTAGCCAGATTCAGACCGAGGATATGTGATTCTAACTTGGGCCCTGAAATTCTAGTGAACAAATAATAATAGAATTCTCTTTACTTGAGTCAGTAACTTAACAAACAGCCGAAGCACTGACCGGACGGGCTTTCTAGGCAATAGTCTCCAGTGTAACGCTGCACTGGTGGCTGGGTGAAAGAAAAATTTTAAAGGATTAAGCATGGAATCCACCCTCAAGAATTTAATAATCTGATAGATAGCTAAATCTTAGTATCCTGAAAGTTAAAGGCAAGGCTATTATACTTTGTAAACACAGTGCTGTATTTATATAGACTTGTAAATATATATATACACACTAAAATACATCTGGGCCAATTTTTGAAAGATTATTGGTTTCCAGACTTGGTAATTTCTTTAGATAGCTTAATGATACAAAAGTAGATGGTGCTTCCAAAAAAAAAGAGGAAAGTCACTTCAGTCAATTATATTTCATTGCTATAAAGGCAATATTTTATAAAAGCAGACCATTACACGTTTGAAAAAAGAGCAAGTACCAAATATTCACATGCAAGTTATCACCAAACTCTTCCAGGTTACCATGCAAAAGGGGTAAAGTAGAGGCAGGGCATAATTATAAATACAAATACAGCAACCAGATTTTGAAGGTGGTCAGAACATAGCACACACAAGGTCTGGGAATTACTGTTAATGGATTCAAAGTTATGGAGGAGATACTTTTTGATGAACACATATTAGCTTGAGTGTCACAAGCTGCCTAGGATCTTTTCCCTGAGCATCTGTGGAGCTCTAGCAGAAGGGAGCAGCACAATTCTTGCAACTCAGGAAGATCCAGGCCTAAGGAGAGCTGTGCCACCTCCAAGCTCTCATGTATGTCTGTCCCAGCCCGGCTCCAGGATTACAGTTTTAGAACCTCAGAAGAGAAAGGGATGTATGTCAAAACTGCAAGAGCTGGGATGTTGCAGCCCATATGGCCTATGGCTAGGAGGAGTGAGAGTTATAAGAAATACCTGTATAGCTCAATAATGGAACACCTGGGTGGAAAGGACATGGAGAGGGATTTAGCTCTCCTAACGAGCACGAGAGCTCGCAAGATGAGAGCAGCGGTGAATTGGCAGTCTCTACACCTGTGGTGTTGAGAAGCACGAGATCAGCCTTATATTAGGCTGGAGGAGAAGCCAGTCAGGGAGCATACGCATTCCATCACGGACCTACTTACTCTGACTCTGTCTCCTCTCCTCTCCCGCCTGCAGAACACCAGCACGGAGTCTCTCTGCTGAAGATCTCTAAGCTCTGCTAAAGACTAAGCTTTCTCTATTCTAAGAAGACTGCTTTACTCTCTCTAAGACACTCTCTCTCCCTCTCTCCTTCCAGCTGAAGTAGATCGCCCTCAGGCATCTAAGAGACCTGAGCAAGGTAACTTAGCAGTCTGCGTCCAGAACCTAGTTAAGCTGGGACCGAGACCTGGCCAGTCCTGGGCCCTGACATGTGGTGTCAGAAGTGACATGTGACACTGGGATTCTTTATAACATGGGGACACAAGAAACATGAGTTTGCTGTTACCCAACAGAATGTAACTGAAAGGCAGCAACAGAAACTACTGGACAGCTTCTGCTGCCAGCCACAGGGATGCCCGCCGAGAACCCAGGCACCACTCCTGTTTCTGTCCCCTACTTGAAGGGATGGCTCTCCTGCGTTAATTCTTGGTGATGAGACTGAGTGGAATTGAACTTGCAGAGACCAGAGTGAAGTGAGGATAATGGAGGTGCTGAGTTGTGAGCCTTGGGTGCCTGTGTATTAGCTGTGAGAATTATCTTTCGAGACGGCTGTGATGGGAAAGCTATTACAAAATGCAGAGTTTAAAATCAGAAAACCTCGTTCATTCGATTTTCTTAGAAGAAGATAATTTCCTATTAATTTTTGTATTCTATGTTATCAATCAAGAACACTGGAAAAACTTAAAGATGAGCTTGCAGCTGAAACCAAGAGAAATTGTAAAGTCAAAAATAGTTAATATGTAGCCAAAGGGCAGTTACACAGCTAGTCATTGAAAAGGATATTAAACAGGCATAAAATCGAGACAGCAGTACCAACAGGGACAGACTGAGTTCCTGTTTCATTCCTGCCCTGGAGTCCCAAATCCTTCAAGCTTGCAAAGCTCTCTTAAAATTTGCAAATGAGGTACCAACCCTACAGAGAGAAAGAAATCCTTGACGGTTCCAAGGAGAGAACTGCTTACATTTTCAAAGATTCCCTTGGCCCTGGGAGTAAAAAGTGCTGGCGGAACCTCCAGATTGCTTATAAAAACGAGATATAAAGACATCCCTTTTTATTTCAAATAACAGATTAGAATAAAACCATTCTGTAATTTGCAACATTTTCAACACCTGACTCTCCATAGCCACCGTGACCTTTTCTTGTTAAGTTCTGTACAGACCATATTCATTAATCATTTTTCTTCATAAGGTTGAATTCATTAGGTTTTAAAGCTGATGTAGATTTATAGCTGTTAGTCATAATTAGTTGCTTAAAAGAGTGTATACGGAGGGAGGGGTTATTAGTGCCTCATTAGCACCTCTCTGTTTCCTCTAAAACACTAGCAAGTAATTAATACAGCAAAGAAAAAGAGAGACCAGTCATGTTCTGAAGGCAGTGTCCCATTCTAATAAACTCCTTCCAAATTTTTACTTTGTCCTTCTGAGCACAAATTATGGAGCTAGAGACTGAGATTGTGTGTGCTCCCTGCCCATAAAACAATGGAATTGAGGGAAGGGCACTATTTCCTTAATTCTAGTCCACAGACACGGATGGTGTCCTTGCTACGTGCCTACTACAGTGCTTATCACAGTTAGTACAAGACAATACTATCATGGCAGCTATCTGCAAGGAGTAGAAACCTGTCTCTCTGAGATTACAGGGGAATGTTTACATCCAAGAAGCAGCTGGAAAGCAACAGAAGGCTGACACTGGGTGCATCATTATTAAGCTCCACAGCTCAGCAGTGCAGGGCTAGGCAGAAGACAGGCTCCCTAGACCGCTGGGAAGTCAGGCTCCCAACCCCACATCTGCAGCTTCCCTTATCACCTTGGACTGTGCCCTTTATTTTCCTGAGCCTTCTTTTTCCCTTTTGTCAAATTAAAGCATTGAGAAAATAGATGGAAAGACTTCCTTGCACAGTGGTTGACTGTAGAGATTTTTGACCAGACAGCCATGCTCAGCACAGCTGTACTAGGAGGTTTTTGAGATGTGCCCTCTAGGAAGGCTAGTGAAGTCCGAGTTGGTGGGCATGGCCACAGAGAGTCAGCAGAAGAGGACATTAGGACTCTGTCTCCACTGCTCTCTCCTCATATCTGGGTATTTGTTCCATCCTGAGGCCCACTAACAAGTGAGAGATGAGTTGATGACCTAGTTGATGACCAAGGACACCTGGCATTAAGCCCTCGGGCAGGGGTGTGCAAAGGATTCAATAAGCTGATACATGAAATCCATTAGCAGAACACGTAGCACACCATACGTGTTCAGTCAATGTTAGCTATTGTCTTTGCTGTTGCTGCTAATTAACAGAGTGTCTTGTTCAATACTGATATTTAAAACATAAAAACACATTTTCTAAGGAAATATATGACAGCCTCCAGCTCTTTATACAGCTCAGCTCTAGAAAGAGCTGGTGGAGAAGATTCATTATTCTAGAGGAGGACAGATCTAGAACCTTTTAACCAAGAAAAACGTTAAGTTCAACAGGAGGAAACTCTCTCTTCTGTGACAATAGCTGCTCAGTAATGCATGGACTGCCTGGACACACAGTGAATGCTTGTCTCTTACATAAGAAGTGTCCCCAAAACACAAATAAGTGTGTTCAGATTGATCTCTAAGACCCCTCCTAACTGGAAAAGGGTTGACGCTCAGCACGGAGTTCACAAAGATCTAACAGGGCCCCGATCAGGGAAGTCGGGGCAGACAGTGGGAGGTGGTGGCTGTGCAGTATTCTCCAGATCACAAGAGGCCTGCCTTTGCTGTCAGCTTGTGCACAGCCTCAGTCTCTTCATGTACAAAGGGTGGCTAATAAGAATACATTCTTTGTTTTTTTTTTAACATTTCATTTATTTATTTATTTATTTATTAAGAAAGTAGCTTCACAAAAAGAGGAAAATAATCTAGATCATTTATTTGCACATATATAATGTATATATATTTTGATAAAAACCTCTACATAATCATGCACAAAGACCCCAGGGTGGCCGTATTGCCTGTGACAGCTCTAATACCAGCTGTCTCAGGCCATTACCTGTGGCTCCCCCATAGCTGGCAGCAGTGTAGCAAAGGTCCTCTGCCTGCACCTAAAGCCCAGCTGTTTGCCTGCCTCAGTGATGATTTTACCATCTGGGAGGAGAAGATGGAAGGTGAAAATGTCTTGGGACTAATATAGGAGGAACAGGAAGGGCTACCTAATGTGCCATTTTTAATCCAAACTCTTCAGGTAAATCCAGAGTCCCAAGAAGATGGCTGAAAACCAGGGATGAAACCGAATTCTGAGAGTTTACCAGAGACACGTGATATGTGACTAAGGGCTGCTCTGCACATGGTAGTAGGAAAGGTGTGGTGTTCGTGGAATAGTCAAGGCAGGAACAAAACAAGCCTCAAAGCTGGATTGTTCCATGGCAGCAATTCACTTCTATTTTAGATGTGTTAGGAAGACCTGCTATTTCCTAAGTCAAGCCAAGCCTCTTTCTGACTCCAAAACTCAGTGTTAACTGACCAGGCTACTTCAGAAAGATTCCCCTTCTTCCTTGAATAATTCATCTGCTAAGGAAGGATAGTCCATTTGTCCCATAACCTGTTACATAACCTGTCTCCCTTATCTATAGTACAGAAGGCCTGGGGTACAAGTAGAATAGAGTGTCGGCACAGAGAGTCACAAGACCCAGAATGGCTGGGAATGAAAAGGATTCCCTGGGTTTTTTTAGATTCTGCCAAAGGAACTTTATTTTTCCTTTCTAAAAATGGTCAATAAAGAATAGATTGTTGTTGTGCAAAATGCTTAAGATGACTAATAATTAACACTATTGCTATACTAATTGAGTAGAGGATTTTCCAAAGAGGAAAATGAATAACCAAAGACCGATGTAGTACACAGTAGGCATTTAATAGATGCCTTTTAATTAAGATGGAGCAATAGGATCAGTGGATCAACTGGTAGAGGTCAGATCACTGAAGGTCTTAGGGGCCAGGGTACAGACTGCAGATTTGACTAAAAAGAGGAAAGGATGGTATAGGATGTTTCTAATGAAGAAGTAGCAAGGGAAAAGCACTTGGGGTGCTTCTGCTGTTCACAAGGCATATCGGGATATGAAATCGCATTCCATCTCCACATCCTCCCTGTGAGGTCTTTGGAGCAGTTATCTCCAACTTTCAGGGGAAACGTGTAGGCTCAGAAAAGTGAAGTGTCTTGTTCTTGTGGCAAAATCATTAAATGACCTAAACCCATATCCTCTGATGTTTCATCTTCTATATTTCATCACAGCACGTCTCAGATCGTGGAAAGGGTGGCAAAGGAGAAGTTCAAAACCTCACGGTATTTCTGACAGTTCAGTAGTAACATTTTTATTTCATTGAAATTTTAGAAATAGTCACCCTGGTAATAAATATTCTGTAGTATTTGCTGCCATACTTTTGATGTTACTTGTTGAACAAGGTAGATGTAATTCTCCCTTTTTAAAATTTCTGCAATTTGTAAATTAACAGATGCCTTTTCAAAGTGCCTCTAAGGATCCATTTGGCATGTAACCAACTCTCTCCTAGTCAAACCCTCCAGGATTTATACTGTCAATCCAAGCTGTGTTATGATGATTTTATAACATGAAGGCGTCCATTGTAGAATTTTACAAGAAAGTGGATGCGTGTGTGATAACAATAGTGGCTAACATCCAGTGAGGGCTTCCTATGGATTAGGTACTGATCTAAGTATTCTTTATATGTGACAAGCAATTTAAAACTTGCAACAACTTTATAAGGTAAGTACTATTACCATCCACATTCTACAGAAGGGCTGCAAAGAAAAACTGAAATTGCAACATTCATACCAATGTCTATGCACAGCCTTCCTTGGGGGTGCCTGTAACGGTATGGCACAAGTGTGTGTTCAAGTGTTGGAAAGGAGACGGCTTCCCAAAGCAGCTGAGACTGTGGCTTAGGGTGAGGTCAGGAGTCCCCATAAAAAGGGGCATGAGGAGGAACAGCCACCGCAGCCACCATGCTGTGAGGCTTCCTTGGAACTTGGTGGATGGCATCACCAAAAGAAAGGGGCAAGAAACAGTGGATGTCACACATTGCCCAAGGGTGCTTGTTTGGACCCTCTCTAGAAAGTTCCAAATACACTTGGTAAAAACTTTGAAGGAAAAAACAAAATGTTCCAGATGAGCAACCAGGCTGGTAAAAGAGAAAAACAGCTGTGATATGGTGTGCAACACCCTTGCACTATCCCAGGGAACACGCATCCACTGTACATGATATTTTTTTGTATCTGATTTCTTCTGTGCAATTTCTAGGGAACCAAGGAAATCACTGCCTTCCTCATTCTCTAATGCAGTGTTAGGGGTCTGAAAACACACAAATAAACCTTTAGACATAAAGTTAGAGATAGCTGATAAGGATTTGGGTCTGCAAATATGGACGATAAGAGAAACTTATACTATCCAAAGGCCTTTTTTGAGGTAAAGAAAAACCTTTTAAATCACCTTTTAAATTAGCAGGCATAGTTTGCTAGCTTTCATAAAAGAGACAGACATTTGATAAACTAAATTCCTATAGAGGGTATTTATTGGCCTTTGACAAATCTGGATAAATTGGAAGCTTGATTCATCAGAATGAAATGAACTAGCAGGCATCTACTGTTTTAGGAACTTGTCCTAGGTGTTTTTATGACAGAATGAGAAAAGAATGGGATTTTGAGAATAATGTCTTAAGAAATGAAAAGAGACATGTGGCCCTTTAGAAACTCACAGTCTAGCTGGAGAGAGAATAAACTACTCTGGCAAGAAGTCAGGTCTATCCCAGATTAATCCACTGCCTAGAACATCTCTGTTAATCTCCCTTCAATTCCCATCAGGGAGGTCAGACTAAAGAAAGCATATGTGAAGACATATGAACAAGCTGAAGTCTGCTCATGCCCAGACCCAGAAAATCACAAGCAGAACAGAGGGGCTCAGCAACTGTGCATCTGTGGGAACCACCTGTCTTTGCTCTCCTTGGGGAGCACAGAGGCTGGAGGGCCGAGGGAAGGAAGAAGAAAGCAGGGATAAGTGGGAGAAGACAGGGCTTTGGCAGCTGCCTGGGTGGTGTGATTGGAAGGGTGCCCCATGTCTACCAAAATATCCTCCCAACTGACTTTGTCACAATGCCTCAACTTTCCCTATGCATTTTGGTTGAAAAGTCATTGGAAGCCACGTTGTTAAAACCTGAAAGACTCAAATCAGCCTTTCAGTTTTTAATAGAGTGGCCACCCATCCTCATCTGTTTAGAGCAGCTCAGCAATTCATCACCAAGTGTCTCTCTCACTCTCTAAAGTATCCTAATTTGCAGGATACTTTGCATAGTCAACCTAGCTTCTAATTGCCTAGAATAGACCCCAAAACAGGTGTAAAGCGCCTCAGTGATAGTGAGGAGGGCCAGCTGAACAGTCCAGCAAAAGGGAAGACATTGAGTTAGGGGGAGAAAATAAAAGGAAAAGAAGCAGCTAAAAATTAACCCTTTTAAGCTTTACGGTTTTTCTTTGGATGAGGCTGGATGATATCAAGTGAAATTTGAGGACTGGTGAATTGAATTTATTGTTAGGACAGAAAGGTATAGTAAGTAATCTTCAGGGTGGTGTTGCTGTATTTTGACTCGGTTATTTTTACCAATCTTTAAAATTCTAATGTTCTACTTACACTGTGGTCTGGGGAACTAAAAAATCTTTAGCGAACTAAAATTAACTGTTCTTAATATTCTGGAGTTTATTAAAGTCCGTGACATTGAGGGAGACATGTTACAAAACGGAAGTAATATATGCAAGGGTGTTCATTGCACCTGTGTGCCCAGGTGTGGGAGAGTGGGCAGGTGGGATTCCACCGTGCCTCAGGGAGTACTGAGAAGCTCCTAGAAAGTGACAAATTAGCTGTGTGCATCTTGGTAGAGCTGGAATTTAAAACAGAGTGCTGAGGGGAAAATTGAGGAACAAATTAATCTATTTAACATCAATATGGTCTTCACATACACTTAAGATTTACATACATAAAAATTATACATAATTTATTAGAACAATGTAAAACAATAGAATCACATTAAAATTCTTGGAATATTTAGTTCTAGTGGATAAGTGGAGGGTGAGCTAGGGGAATACAGATAATACATACAAGAATAAAACACAAGCCTAAAATTTGGTGAGCAAGGCGATAAAAAAATAAAATAAAAATAAGAGGTCACAATTTTATTAGAATCTATGCATTGTTGCAATCTTAAGCAGAAAAGTCATGTAAGAAAAAAATCTGAAGTATTTTTAGCTGTTTATTTCTATGTCTCTTTGATTAAATGAAAGGGAACAATTACCATTGTAAGTAGGAACATAGCTAGAAAGTTTAGAGCATTGTTTTTTAAGGTTTTTCAACATAATCATTAAAAAAAAATTGAGCTTGCAACTCAGCCTATTAAATTACACCAGGAAATATTTGTTGGCACAATTTCTAATGAAACTCTGTCTCACCTATGTGAGCTTAACAAACTTTAAATTCAGAACTAGAAAATAAGTTGTAGATTATATACTGGGAGAAAATAGTGTACAACTATTAAAAGACAAAAAAAACCAAGATGGAACCATGAAGAAATTAAAAATCTAAACAAACATATAACTAGTAAGGAAATTGAATCAGTAAGCAACAACCTCTTAGGAAAGAAAGCCCACCATAAGGCTTCACCATAGAAGCTACCCTTTAGGGGCGGCACCTGTGGCTCAAGGAGTAGGACGCTGGCCCCATATATCAGAGGTGGTAGGTTTGAACCTGGCCTCAGCCAAAAAAAACTGCAAAAAAAAAAAAAAAAGAAGTCTACCCTTTAAAGAAGAATGAACACCAATTCTCTCAAACTCATCCAGAAAATTGAAGAGGAGGAAATGTTCTCAAACTCATTCCTTGAGGCTATGAGGCCAGAATTACCCTGATAGTAGAATCAGAAAAAGAAACAAGAAAAAAGAAAATGACAATATCCCTGATGAAAAATCTTCCACAAATACTTACAAACCAAATTCAACAACTCATTAACAGGATTATACAATGTGACCAAGTGGGATTTATTTTTGCAATACGGGAATGATTTAATATATGAAAATCAAGCAATGTAGTTCACCACGTTAACAGAAAGAAAAACAAAATGACACAACTGTCTCAAAACAGAAAAACCATTTGAAAAATTCAACAACTTTTCATAATAAGACATTTAACAAACTAGGAATAGAATGAAATGACCTCAACATAATGAAAGCCAACTATGAACGGCCCGCAGCCAACATCATACTCAAGGGTGAAATCCTGAAATCCTCTAAGATAAGAAACCAGACGAGGATGCCCACTCTTGCCACTTCGATTCAACAGAGTACTGGATGTCCCAACCAGAGCAATTAGCCAGGCAACAAATAAAGGCATCCAAATTAGAATGGAGGAAGTAAAATTATCTCTGTTCACTGACATAACCTTACATGTAGTAAACACTAAAGATTCCACAAAAAAACTGTTAGGTCTAATAAACAAATTCATCAAACCTCTTTTCTATAGGCTTATAGTGAATGACCTGAAAAAGGGAACTAAGAAAAGAATTCCATTTACAATGACATTAAAGAGGACAAGTTATTTAGGAACAAACTTAACCAAGGGGGCATGAGCCTTGTACACTGATAACGATAAAATATTGTTGAAATAAATTAAAGAAGACTTTCTATTATTAAAATGCGTATTTTATCCAGAACGATCGATCTACAGATTGCAGATTTAATGCAATCTCTATCAAAATCCCAATGACATTTTTTTCCAAAAGTAGAAGAAAAATCCTGAAATGTATAAGAATCTCAAAAGACAACAAATAAAAACAATGAATCTTAAGAAAGACAAAAAAAAGCTGGGGGCCTCAGACCTGATGTCAAAACATATTACAATGTTACAACAATTAAAGCAGTATTATATTGATGTAATACAGACATATACACAGCACAGCAATGGAACAGAATGGAGAGCCCAGAAATGAGATTTTTGTATGGCAAAATCTCATCATGAATGCTGAGAAAAGGGGGGAAGGTTAGTGTCTATGAGAAATAGCACTGAGGAAACTGGGTATCCACATGCAGAAAAAGGAACTTGGATTCTTAGTTTTCACTTTATGAAGAAATTAACTCAAAATGGGTAAGGGCCTAAGCATAGATCTGAAACCACACAAATTATAGAAGAAAACAGGTGAAAAGCCTTCATGACATTGATGTTGACGATAATTTTTTGAACGTGACACCAAAATCACAGGCAATAAATGCAAAAATAGACAAACAGGACTACTTAAAAACTTAAAAATGTTTGTGCACCAATGAAAACGATCAAAGTGAAAATACAATTTGCAGAACAGGAGAAAAAATATTCAAACTGTACTTCTGATAAAGGGTCATATGTCCAGAATATATATATGTAGGTAAAAAAAACTGCTGTAACTCAACAACACTATCAATGAAAAATAAATGAACTTATTAAGAAAGGGGCAAAGAACTTTTCTCCAAAGATGATATACAATGGCCAATAAGCATATGAAAAAAATCACTAATCATCCAAGAAATGCAAGTCAAAAACACAATCAGGTATCATTTTGCATGCATTAGGATGGCTGTGTCAAGAATCCCAGAAAAAAATAAGTATTGGTGAGGTTGTGGAGGAATTAAAACCCTTGAGCACTGTTGTTGGGAATGTATTATAAAGCGGTGCACCTCCTACCAAAAACAGTATGGTAGCTCCTCGAAAAATCAAAACTAGAATTAACCATATGATCCAGCAATTCAACTTCTGGGTATAAATTCAAATATTGTAAATAAGATCTTTGACCGATATTTATAAACCAAAGGTCAATGCAGTAATTATTCACAGTAGCCAAGAGATAGGAACAACCCACGTGTCTGTAGACAGATGAATGGAGAAGTAAAATGTGATATACACATGTCATGGAATATTTAGTCATAAAAAAGGAAAGCCAATTCCTACAACACCAACGAACACCAATGAACACTGAGGGTCATCGTGCTAAATGAAGCCGGACACACACACACACAAAACCATAAGTGCTGCATTATTCCACCTACATGAGTTACCTAGAGAAGTCAGACTCCTTGAAAAGGTAAGTAGAATGGTGGCTACTACAAGCTTGGGGAAGAGCTTGGGGGTGGGTTGTTGTTCAGTGGGTTCAGAATTTTGGTTTTATAAGATAAAAAAGTTCTAGAGAGCAGTTACCCAGCAACATGCTCATAATTAGCACTATTGTACTGTTCCCTTAAAAATACTCAAGGTGATACATTTTGTATGTCTTTTACCACAATTTTTACAAAAGGCAAAGGAACAGTACTGAGATAAAATGGACAAAGGAGGTGAAGGCAGCACTGTAAAGATAAAGACCCTAAAATAGCAATGCAGGGGAAGGCCATCCCTCACTGGGTTCCCTTTCAGCATCGCCTAGTAAACACAGACTGACTTTTGAACATCTTTGCTCAAATAATGAAAATGTTTATTTAAAATTATAAAAATAATGCCTATCAAGAAACATGTCACAAAAAGGAAGGAGTCGGGAAGAGAGGGGGAGGTGAAGTGCAGGGCATGGAGAGGTTGGGGGACTCTGCAGGGCCTGAGCACTGCCCCCGCACAGAGAAGGCGGAGGACCCAAGTCAGGAAGACCCCAAAGGGGTCGACACAATGAAACATCCCATTAGCACATTAGATAAAATAACCCCACAACATCATTTCAGGGGTTTTCAGGTAGAATATTAGTAAGGAAGAGATGATGAAGATAACACTTTACTTCACATATCCAGTATTACAATTTCCAGGTTGCTAATTATCAGTTGACACCTAATCATTACACGTGCATATGGGATACAGTGATATTTCAACACTGGTGACAGCCTTTTATTTTACATGTTACTATTATTTTGATGAACATCCAACTTAAAGGTTTTCATAACTTCTCTCATAAAGAGAATACCCAAAACACCATCTTCCCAAGCAATATTTTTATTTTTGTTTGTTAAAGATGGGTCTCGGGCTGTCACCCAGGCCAGAGCACAGCAATGCGGTCATAGCTCTGTGCAGCCTCCAGGCCCTGGGCTCTAGCAATCCTCCTGCTGCCTGGCTGGGATTCCAGGTGCAGGCCACCAAGGCTGGTCTCCCATAAAATATACAAGGTTCTCAAACTCAAGTTCCCATCTGAGGATTTTCATGGACATAAAATGTATAGCTGGAGAAGGAAGGTTGTTCCATGACACCTGTTGATAATGATAACAGGGATAACGGAAAAACACCCTGACACACAATCCAAACACATACCAACATGTATCACACACAACACCCTCACACACAATCCAAAGCACATAGCAACACACATCACACACACACATACATGTGCAGAGGTACCCTTCACATCAGACACCAAACACACACGCACACAACACATCCCAACACACAACACACATGTGGTTATATTCAGTGCACTCTGTAAGGGGGAGAAATTATGCTAAATGTAAGAAACGTTTTCATAACATTTGATAACATTTTTAGGATCATAAAAGTCAAATTGCAGGTTACACAGAATGTTCACACATCCAGAATGACATAGTCCACAGCCTTCCACATCACAGGTTCATATATTTGATACTTGGGACATTTGTTTTTTGGTTTATTTGTGGGGGGGGGGGAGAGAAAGAGATTTTTCTTTCTTCCAAAAAACTGCACCAATATAAACCAAGCTCTAGTTGATGTGAGTGTGTTGTGTAGGTGTTAGCAGTACTGCCCTCACTACACACTCATCGGACAGTAGCACAACACCAAGAGAAAGATGCTAGGGGCATTTGGTTTTATAACTACTATTTCATTGCACAGAATTTAGCACCCCACTGGTCTTGGACATTGTACTAGGAGCTTCCATAAATGTTCCCAATTTAGTTTTCACATGAAATCTTATAAGATAAATATTTTGAATACCAGATTTATAGAAGCTAAGGGGAAAATTAGAAAACTTAAATTCTGGCTCTAGAATTTCCCTGTGGGGCAGCACTGTGGTCAAAGGTGAGGCTAGAGATTTTCGGGAAGTCCTGTGTACCCTGCAGACAGGCTCTCCTGTGGACCTGAGTTCATTTTGGGGACAGCCTGCTGGAGATCTGTGGAGGGAGAAAGGTGAAATCCCTCGAACAGCCCCATCCCTGCCCCTGCCTGAAATTCACTCACCTTCCCTGGGATTAAAATCTGAACCTATGTGGATCAATGCATTTCACAGAGAATCAATGCATTTTCACAGAGAAATGCATTTTATTTGACTCCCCCACCCCCAAAAAGAAGAGTCCTTTCACTTTATTCTTATCTAAAATCTTATCTGCAAATTGCATGACTCTTTTT
Organism: Perodicticus potto; assembly: GCA_963574655.1. Taxonomy (NCBI): domain Eukaryota; kingdom Metazoa; phylum Chordata; class Mammalia; order Primates; family Lorisidae; genus Perodicticus; species Perodicticus potto. The sequence goes on along the minus strand of CAUYRH010060076.1, from coordinate 5,695 downwards.
GAAAACTGAGATAGTAAAAGGTGCTTATAGCTAATGTACACAAGGCAAGGGGACATTTCAAAACAAGTAAGGGTATATTATAAATGTCTTACCACAAAAATAACTGAGGTGACGGCTATGTTAATTTATTTGATTTAAGCATTCCACATTGTATAGCAAATCATCATATTGTACCCCATACAAGTATACAGTTATAATTTAATAAAAATTAAGTAAAAAATAAATAAATAATAAAAGGCACTTATAGCTAATGCTAATTATCTAATCCTGTCACTGAAGGACAGTGTGAAGCTAAGGCAGCCAGGGTGGTGTAAAAAGTCTGCAGTGAATAGCAGCCCTACTTCTCTCCTTCTAGAACTGTCAACAAATGGTGTACTGTCTCCTGCTTCTGGGGGCTGTACACCTTCAGATTTCCTTTCCATTTATCCACCAAATTTAGACTTTCATAAGGTCACTGCCTTGATTAATGGCTCAAAGGTTAAAAGGAAAGTCGCAGGCAAGAGAAAGAAGCAACGGGGTTGCACTGGGAGGGGAGCTTCCCGGCTCAGAAGCACCTCACTAAGGATAACACCCTCGCCTGATGAAGATGGATGATGTGATCTCCTGGCCATTACTATGCGCTGGCAGTTCATCCCGAATGGAGAGATAGTGCAAGCTATTTATTTGAGAAGTTACACAGTTTGACACATCCTCTCTTTCTCTTTTCCTCCAGAGGATCTCGAACACCGCAATTAGGGAAAACTATAGTGCTAAAGGGAAGCCGTACAAAAGACCGGTTTGCTCTGTCCCCTTGGCAATGCCTTTTGCTTTCTTGTCACTTCTTTCACGTGTGTTCTATGAACCCAAGAGCTAATTTTCTAAGAAAAACTATCTTGACAGTTCATTTGATAGCAAAAGCCGTATAGAGGCAGCTTTCACGTTGGGGGGACTGGTTAAGCTTTTGTACTCACTATGTTGAAAAGACCCTAAATAGGATCTACTCTCAAAAATGAGTACAACCCAACCAAAATAGAACCAAATGTTAGGCACAGTCTTTCAATTCATAAAAGTATCCATGGCTTTTTGAATAAAGACTAAAATTTTTGTTATTCATGTTGCCATTCTTAACACTTTCAATTGTCGCGATTGCCACCCTGTCCACACAAAATTAAGTCAACTCAATTTAACTAGAGATTTTATTACTGTGCTCAGATGGGTTGTACATACAATACAGCTTTGTCAGAATGTAAAACAAAGAAAATCTAGAGTTAGTAGGGATTATAGGGGAGGGCAGAGATCACAAAAGAAAGCCCAAAGAGCATCTACCTTCTGTAAGAGGACACAGCTTAGAGGCATGGCCCCAAAGAAATGAGATAGCCATGTAATGTGTGGGGCCGAGGGCAAAATAAAAACTCATGCCCCTTGTTCAAAGTTATAAAGTATTTCAAGATGGTAACAGGAGAGCTTCATGCCAAGCATGGAGCTTCATAAAACCGCATACATAGCAAGCCTGGGAAGCAGCTATGCAGGGAAGAGGTAAGAAAGAAAAGCATACACTGCTTCATACACACAAAGGGCTGTGCCTCAGAGGACATAGCACAGTGAAAAGGCAATCTACAGAAGGGGAGAAACATGTGCACATTGTAGATCTGATAGGGTGTTAATACTCAACATATATAAAGAAGTCCTATAACTCCACAATAAAAAAAAATAACTAAAAAAAATGGGCCAAAGACTTGAGTAGAATAATTCTTGACTATGACACCAAATTACAGGTAATAAAAATGATAATAGACAAATTAGTCTATTTGTCTACATCAGACAAAGACATTCGTGCATGAAAGAATGCAATCAACAGAGTGAATAGACAATCTTTTGAATGAGGAGAAAATACATGCAAATTAATATATATTAATATTTATATATTAATACTCAGAATAAAAAGAACTGCTACAACTCATCAAGAAAATGTAAAATAAACTTTTTTAAATGGGCAATGGAGTTGAACTGACATTTTCCCAAAGAGGACATATGAATGACCAACAAGCATATGTGAAGATATCATTAGACAAATGCAAATAAAAACCACAAGATATCATCTCAGAATGGCCACTACTTAAAAAAAAAACACACAGAGAAAATAACAAGTGTTGGTGAGGATGTGGAGAGAATGGAACTCTTGTACACTACTAATGGGAATGTAAAATGATGCAGTCACTATAAAAAACAATATGACAGTTCCTACAAAAATTAAAAATAGAATTGGCATATAATCCAGAAATCTCACTTCTATACATATATTTGAAAGAACTGAAAATAGGTTCTTGAAGAGATATTTGCTCATCCTTGTCCACAAGGGCATTTTCCACAATATCCAAGCGGTAAAAGCAACCCATCTATAGATGAATGGATAAAAGAGATATATGTATTATATGTGTATGTAAAATGGAATATTATTCAGCTTTAAAAATAAATGAAAGTCTGGTACATGCTAAAACATGGATAAGCCTTGAGGACGTTATGGTGAGAGAAATAACCCAATCACAAAAAGACAAGCGCTGCAGGAGTCCACTCAAGTAAGGTGCTTAAAGCAATGGCATTCACAGAAAGCAGAGGGTGGCTGCCAGGGACTGGGGGGAGGGGAGGAGGATGAGGGGTATTGTTTAATGGATAGGGAGAGTTTCAATTTTATAAAACAAAGAGTTCTGAAGACTGCACAACAATTAAAATACACTTAACACCGCAGATCCAAACTGTCCACTTAAAAATGGTGAAGAGGGTAACTTTTGGTTTGTGTATTTGACCACAATTAAAAAATTAAAAATTTTAAAATACAAGTGAATGAGAACACAGTGTAATTGCCCCTGATTTTGGTAGTCACATCAGCTCTCAAACCAGGACTGTATCACTTACCTCCCTAGTGAGACGACCTTTTGGGGATATCAGGGGCTAACGTGTGTTTTCTAAGAAATCCATGTTGCTTCCTTTGCTTTAAAAAAAAAAAATGCATGCTCTCCTACCCCCTACCTCTCTGGACCACACCTTCTGCTGAGTTGCAGCCCACTCCTTTGATCACCTCTCTCTTTCTCTCTCTCTCATGACTTCCCAAGTTTGCACTCACACTTTTTAGCTTAAAGTGATAAGAAAAAGAGGTTGGAGATAGTTCTTTCTCCTAAGAGACCGACTTAATCTCAAAAGCCCCCCTTGCTTGGTTAGTTGCCACCTATTAGGCGCAATGTAGGGTTGTATGGCACACTTCCTGTGTGAAGGACTCAACTACAACTCAGAGTTTTTACTCTACCTTACACACACAAATAATGTAACCTAATCATACGTACCCTGACATTAACTCATAATAAAAATATTTAAATAAAATAAAATAAAAAGTCTGCCATGAAAAGGTGAATATGTGCCATTGGTTTGGGGATTACAAATGTAAATATTATTTACCTTGAATCACTGATGTCTTGTCTGTTTATCAGATTTCCAGTTAACTGCAAGAAGGAATATATTCAAATCTTTCTATTGAGGCAACATCCATTCTGTTGGGGGCAATCCCAGGGTTCTTTGCCCTTCCCTCCAAAACTGGGGTGTCCTTTCATTCCCATTGCACTTTCTCAGTTTTACAGATGGATTTTGGATTGAGTTTTTGGATTAGGCTTTAGTTTCCAAATAATTCTTCCTGGAATCCAAGCCCTCCCGCGTCCCATAGCCCATTTTTCGGAAGCAGATTGTACAAAGGGACCCACTAAGCATGGGAAGAAACCACAACTTCTATTCTCATTTATTTTTAATTTCATCTTTTGTTTGTAATTGTTCAGCCATTGTGTCTGTTTTATAAGGCACATACAGCTTCTCGGCCTTTTGGCTAAGATCAACTGTAGTATAAGGCACATATGTAATGTTTTGTTTTAAGAAGAATGTTAGAACATTTATATAAAATCAATGCATGTATATTGAGGAAGGCGCTTTGGGAAGGCAGGGGGTTGTACAATTAAAATACATTGGAACAACCAACATGCTGGATCCTTGCCAAGTCTTTGGAGCTCAACCTTGTCCACTGATGATCCAAGGCTTGGCTGAAGTCCTGCTTCAAATGGAATGGACCACCCAGCATCATAACTATTCAATTACCTCCAATCCTCAGACAGGACCTGATTAGGTATGAAAATCAGCCCAGTTGAAACCAGAGTTTCAGTATCCTCTTGCAAATTACCCCTCACTCTGAGACCACAGTGGGAAAGCAGAATGATGAAAGTTAGACCTCTTAGGTAGCTAATCTCTGCCACTCCAGGCCTAACAAGTCCCTATAAATTGTGACAGCTGCTGGATGCATGCATGGGTACCAGGAGAAAGAGAGTGTGAAACAAAGGGAACCACAGAAGAACTACAGATTTGGGGTACACGTCACCTACCTTTTGCTACTATACAATGGGCTGAGATGCTCCCACGTGCCTCCCAGTGGCTTTAAAGCACATCTCTCATACTCTTCCCACGTGAGTGTCATACCTGACCAAGGGGGGCTATGGAGTGACTGAGGTGTCAGAAGTTCTACTACTGGTGCTCCATGACAGTAGCTTGTTTTACTTTACAAAACAAGTCTCACTGTAGGCTCTAAACGAGAGGAGAAAACCAATCTTACCATCTACTATGTCCTATGAACCTCGATTCTCACAATTGGTACAGGAGGACGTTTGACTCATATATATGCCTGTATGAAAAATATTCTACAAATGAATACTAAATGGTGTTGCCAACAAATAGAAGATCTGATATGTGATACAATCAATCCTTCCAGATTATATAATGCCCTCCTGTTTAGTTTAAAGATATAAGATTTATAAGAAGATATATGATCTATAAAGAGTGGTAATCCGCACCAATTTTGGGGCAACTTTTGCTTAAATTTTGGCAGAGTCCTTGGAATATTTTTTGCTTCACATCTAATTTTCAGGTTTAATCAGCTATTGAAGCTAAATTCAAGTAAATGGAAGAATTTCCCAGCATCACAGGTGGGTAGTTCTGAAGAATTGGCTGAAAGAGAACATGGTAATGTCCTTGGCCTAAATATGCAACCTGGGCATTATAACAGTTTTAATCTCTAGAAGGGACCTGGTATTAGAGAGCAGAGCAGATGCTTCTCTCTGTCCTGAATTTTTCCATCATTTCCAGTTTTGTCCTCCATCTCATTATGATATAAGAAGGACATTGACTACTCTTAAAAAAATGACTAGAATAAATGAAAATTACAAATGATTTGAAAAGGCCATTTTTTTGAGTAGTGTTTATACCACTTTAGTAGATTTGAAAGATGAAAAGTAGCGGAATTTCACCTTGCCTCCCATGGCAGGGTCTGAAAGGCTAGCCCAGAGCAAGAAAGAACATGACCTCCAGGGGCACCGAGAAGTCAGGTGGGGCCGCACCCTCTGTCTGGGCCAGAATGCTCACTGTTATCTCAGGTAACACTTCTGTTAACCTCATGAGTAAGGTATTATTGGCGCATCCTATACATACCTCATAAAACAAGACAAAAACTGAGCTATTACAAGATGAGGCACAAGGACTGAAATAACTTGCCCAAGGTCAGATAGTAAATTGTGAGAATTTAAGTCTATCACCTCAAAATTGACACACTTTGTTGCTGGATGGATTCCAGTTGTTGGACAAAATTAAAGTAGGAAAGAACCCCAAGACATCACGGGTGACACCCCAAGAT